>JAQFXV010000002.1:0-109207 GCA_034694065.1 Camisia spinifer
GAAACAGAAATAATTATCAGATAATTTATTAATTTGAAAAATGTTAAATCAATTATAAGAATTTAATTATCTTAAAGAGACTCTTTAGAAAGTAGCGAGACTTTGGTTTGAGTTTTTGCTAATATAGACGCATAACTCAGTCCTATTATACCCGAAGGCAAGCGCAGCAAAATAGTAAATGAGCTGAGAGTGAGTATTGTTTTTAATGAGTTCTACATTACATGTAATGACGTAAGGGTTGATAAATATCTGAAGATCAAAATGCCAAATAGTATCAAATTATTAATAAAGCCGAAGCACATATATTTTCTCAGCTATATATATAATCCTGTATTGATTGAGAATAGTAGAGCTGTAGAATAGAAGTATTAGTGAGAGATAGAGACGAGTTGAGGCCGACTTCATTTGAGACTGCATTGAGACTCATCGATCACAAGCCGTAAGCAAGCGTGTAATATAATCCACTATTGGAGGTGGCATTTGCATAGCTATATACACTATAATTCATATAATTCACTTAATAATCTATCAATTCATACATATGATAAGATAATTCAGTTATTTATATTTCAATCTATACATCTATACAACATCTTTTTCAATTCAACAATATTCTAAACGAATAAATAATCAATTAATTTCAATTCAAAGTCATTTTCACTGTTTCTTTCAATAGTTAACAATAATTTTTATTGAGTCAATTTTATTAATTAATCTGAGCATCAATTTATTAAACAGAGTCGTCTGTCTTTGGTTGTAATAACTTATTTGTTTTTGTAGTATAAACTTATTATTTGCGAAAATAATAAAAAATTGTACAATAATTGCTAAGAGGATAAAATGAAAAAAGTGAACGCCATATGTATATTAGGGACACACTCTTTGGGGTACAAGAGATCCCATTTTGTCAAAAGACACTCATAATATGAAAGTGAGGAACTTTATATATAGCTTAATTACTTATCAAAAGAAATGTTATCATTTCTTAAGACAAGACAAGCAAAACGTAAAAGAAGACTAAATCTTGGCTCAAGTTATCGCTCGTAAAGCATCGAAATATAAAATACGGCAGTCATTCATATAGAGATATTTTTTTGTTAAAAGATAGTCAAAGCGGTAGAGAGAAGAGCATAACAGCAGCACAACATTGCTTGAATACTAGTATTGAGGAAAAGGAGCCGAAATGAGTCGACATAACTTGCATAACATACCAAATCACTCGGTTTTGTTGTTTTGCTGTTTGAGCGAAAAGAGCGAAATCAGAAATCTTTTATATATTGTATTGATAGCAATGAAATGAGACTCAAATCTGAACCAAAAAATAGCTTAAAATAGTCTAAAAGAGTGATTCTTTTTGAAAACATAAGAGATATATTTTCGGGATTCAGATAATTAGAGAAATAATTATTGCATTCGAAAATCTATTTTACATCGAAAAAGATATTTGCACTAAAAATCTGTACAATAATCGATTCTAATAATCATTTTATACTAACTTTTAATATAATTATTAATATAAGAATTTAACTGAGTCTGTATTTAATGGTTTAAATTATTGTTTCTGTTGATAATTAAATGCTAGTACAGAAAGGATAAGAAAAATTAAAATAATTGTGTGGAAAGTTTTTAGTTTACAAAGCGTTATGACATTAAATAAAACAAGAATAATAAAGATTAGTTAATTACTAATAAAATGTTGAGTTGGGTGAAAGTGAGAGAGATGTGTACTTTCTGTTAGGCTATAAATAAGACAATGGTTTGAAAATTGCAAATTACTTAGGTTTGGGTCAAATGTTACATTATTACAGTTTATTATATTATATCACAATAAATTAATTGCAACTCTGCTTTGTTTGTGACCCGATATATATCAGCGCTTAATTAAATTACATTACAATTGTGTACGAATACAACTTATATTCTAGTATTGAATTATTGATAATACTGTATAGCAATACTATTAATCATCAATATATTGCCCGATTTGGAAATTACCAGTTCTCTGAGTATTTGCTCTTTTTATGCTTTGCTTTTATCCTTTTGTTAATAGCTGTTATACTCAAATTGTTACACAATTTACTTATATTTCTTTTCTCATTGACGATAAGGAGAGCGAAAGAGTGAATGTGTGAGAGAGAGAAATAGAGAATGAGTAAGAAATAATCAATAGTTGATTTTCGTAAAATTGCTTGCGGTGTTCGCAGCGCTGATAAAATATAACATTACAGGAACATCAATGCGGAGTGTATTTGAGTGAAAATTAATCATAAATGCCAATTGATCATCAGATTTCAAATCCATCACTTTTGTGTGTCTTTGAGTATAGAATACTATTTTTGGTAGATTAATACATATATATTTACTGGTATTTATAAATATATATATATCAAGTATGTATTATACGTACAATACATACACTTTACGTACAATAAACACTTTAATAATATATATAATCACTGGTATCTGTCTATGCAATTGTTATTTAGCATCTTTTCCGAATTAACTGACAACTGACCCATCACTCATCGTCGACAGTCTTCTGTACACTTCTCTATCTCTTATCAAACTTTTCAAAATTATTGATACGAAACCAGAAAGGATTAGTTTTTGGTGAAAAAGAACTCATTGCACAATTGCCATCATCTGATTGTTTCTATTAATTTACACAATAGTTATTTAATTCGCATTTTCAACTTTAAACTCATTGTTTGAAATATTAATGAATGAATAAGAATAAAATGATTCAATTTTCACAGGAATGTGTTGTAATTTGTTTGGTTTGATTGGCCTTAGGTTTGATGTAATCGTATTTTGTCGGTCACAACAGTAGGCATTTGTTTGTGATCTCGATTTGAAGCAAAATATAATGTATATTATAGTAGAAGTTATTAAACTTAGAACTCAGTATCGCGTAATAATATATAACATTAAAACATCTAATATTATCCCACGTTATACTATAGTTATAGTTAGAGTCATAGTTATAGTGATAGTGATAGAGTTTCACATTTATGAACATATTAATGAAGATATAGTAACTATAAAGTTATGATTAGTGTGAGCCATATCTTGTCTCACAGTTCAGTTAATCCATATGTTGGAGCTTCACTTTTTGGTTCAGTTGTTATTAAAGGTGGCGGTTGTGCTCCCATTGATAGGGGATTCAAATCATGAGCATTTTGTGATGATTGTTGTTGTTGAGAACTAGATCCCGATTGTTGGCTACTTTGTTGATTCTTCTTCTTTACATTCTTAGTATTCGGCAGTTTATTATCTTTCTTCCATTTCATTCTTCTATTTTGAAACCAAATTTTAATTTGTCTTTCACTGAGACATAATGAATGTGCGATTTCTATTCTTCGTCTTCGAGTTAAATAACGATTAAAATGGAATTCTTTTTCTAATTCTAAAATTTGATGCCTTGTATAAGCAGTTCTTTGCCTTTTTGGTTCCATTCCACTAAAATTGGTGCCATTTTGCACTATACATACAGATACAAATAGATTAAAACATAAATTTCAAATTTGATATAATAACAAAACTTAATAACTATAAAGAGACGTAATGTCAGTATTGTTATAATAATAGAGCTTTGAAGGCATAATAATAGTCAGATAGTATTCTATAGTCAGTTCTGAAATATTTTATTTTAAAAGCTGGCAAATAGTTGAGCCATTATATCATTTTAATGGTTAACATAAGTCAAGTGAATGGAGGCCAAAGGCAAGGTTATGGTGTATGACTGGGGAGGAATGGAATCATTGATGGAACTCATATTCAATAAGAAGAAGGGCCTATCAGTATGACTATGTCTATGGCTATGGCCTATGTCTATGACTATGACTAGGAATAGAAGAATAACTATAAGAGTATGAGATGTAGTGCGGAAGGAGAACTAGAAGGAGAACTAAAAGGAGCTTTACTTTGATTTATTATTATTGCTTTTCTCCCCAATATATGCAAAGGCGGCACAACTCTATTCTCTATTTATGTGACAAATATATATTAGATTATATGAGATATACACACATTAAACCAATAAAGCATGAACTGTTAGAAATGTTAGAACTGCTAAACTGTTAAACATGTGTTTACCTTTACATTTACCTTGATTTACGTGCACTTTCTTCATCCAGGGATATATTACAGGATGTCCACCACCACCACCGCCAATACCATTACCCGAATCGCTTCCACTATTACCAGATATTGCACAATCTGGTGGTGAAGGGGGTTCCACAATACTTAAGGCTGCCTGAGTTCGCGGCGATGGTGACCGATGCAGTCCTGATGGACTCGAAACACGTGATAAGTGTGACAATTGAGGTGTTATTGAAGACTGATGTGGCGATATTTGATGTGGTGCTGCAATTGTGTGATGAATGGGTCCGTGTGGTGGTGGAGCACCTCCCGGACCCATTCCTCCAGCAGTACACGGCGTATAATACTGCGGAGGAGCAGTTGGAGGACCAACATGGTGGTTATGATGGTGGTGATGATATCCCTGCTGGCTCTGATCGATGTAATTCAAAGCTGCCGCGTGATGATGATGGTATCCGTAATGAGTTTGATGAGTATTGGGTGCATTCGCCGCTTGTTGAGCACTTGCACCGTAATAGTCCGGAATGTAATTTCCTTGAGAATATTCTTCAGATGGTGGAAACTTTGGATCGGCTGCTGCATAAGCCGCTGGCGAAGAGTTCATCAAAAACGAACTCATGACCATTAATTTTGAGGTGAATTGGATGGAAATAATTTTTCTTTGGCGTTGTCGTCTAACTGTGGTTAAGCTCCACCCCTGCCAAACATATTAGCATAAGCACGTGATAGCGGTAGGCCAACCATAACTCTCTCCATCGTGACCATGGGGGGGTTCGTCACAATGTAATCGATGACAGTGATGGATTACCCATCCTTATGGGCTACACCCTTACTCACTATACACCACTATACACACTATTCTATACACACTCTCTCTCTCTCTCTCTCTCTCTCTCCCCTTCTCTCTCGTCTATCTCTCTCGTTCTCTCCCCTTCTCTCTCGTCTCTCTCTAACTTTATACCTGCTTTTTGCGTTGCTTTGCTCTACCAGGATCTGTGCCTACCAGAGTTGTGCACTTCTACAACGCACTGCTGACTCTCCTCTCATTTGGCAAAGCAGGCAAAACAGTATAAAAAAGCTTTATAAAAAACTAAGACTAAAACTGACGCTCAATTCGAATGAACGGCTGGCACAACAAACTTGTTTCACTCCCCAAATCTTTATTCTTTGGTAGTTTTATTTCTTGTTAATGTTATACAACAATACATACTTATAGATTAAATAATTACAGCATAAATACATTTAAATATTACTATTCTGTTATATCAATCATAATAGAATTACTTCGAAAATTATAATTTTTGGAAAATCCCATTTCGAAAAAAGACTTTATCAATCTTTTTCAATCTTTATCAATATTATCAACAAATAATGTTAAAAGTATTGAATAATCGCATCTAATGGAAACATTTGTGTGTTGAGAAGCATAAGTTTGTATTGTTTTTTATTGTTGTATAGCTTTATCTATACCTGTATTATACGTAACATTGAGTTGTATTAGTATTATATTCTATTATATTATTTTGTCAGTTGTCTGTATATATGAAATATATATAATATTATATATATATATGGAGTGTCTTTAGAGCCATGAATGTGTCTCCTGAGAACTCATTAATGTAATGACAACAACATTGACATGCATGTTATTCGTTTGCCTGGTAACACCTGAACTGATAATATTACATCACGTCATATTCGCATTATACAAACCATTGGTAATGCCTTTTCTCATATGGTTCGTTATATAGATATACAATACGTACCAATGTATATATTTATACAACTTTAACTTGAGACACACCAGTATACATACTTCCCAATACTTGCTTCCCTATAACCTTATTTACAGTCACCCAATTCATAGGTTAATATTTGGAAACAACTCAAATAAGTTATGATCAATTTTTAATAGTTATAATTATGATAATGCAATCAACTTTCTCTTACCCCCTAAAACAACATTACAAATTACTACCCCATCAATCAAATTAGTATAGATTTATTCAAGTTTAATAAATATATCTATTGAATGAAAGTATGTGAGAATAGCTAAGAATTGTGTGCATGTATTTCTGCCATGAAAACAACAATCGCTACATTAAAATAAAACGTGAGACACAGTGCAATGTGCCAAAGAAGGGAGCCATCAATATTGTTTTATGTCGCAATGTGTTTTATTTTCAATTTATTTTCACTTAAAAGCATCGCACAGGAGGGGAGGCTTACTCTTAAGACGCACTTCGCTCAAAATGACTTTTTGATTGCTTTAAGTGCAAAATGATTGCTGTGCATGATTAACCATTAATCAATAAATTAAAAATACATTTCATTAGAAACAACTGATACACTCTAAACAAAATTCTAATCTTGTAAATGCCAAAACCTCTTTAATTCATTTCATTTTTCAAAAGCCAATGGTTTCGCTTACATTCAAAGTATTGTAAAGTTTATAATTTAGGAAAAAACTGAAAATATATAAAATGGTATTTCTCATAGTTCTTGAACAAATTCAAATTTTATATTATAGTTAAGCTACTAGTTTAGTAAGATATGATGGTATTTTGCATCTCCAATGATAGAAATCTCAGATTCAGAGACATATATAGCCAATGAAATTGTTGACTGGTATGTTAAACCCAATAGGGATTCTAGTGATCACTCATTCGGGTTGACATTCTGATGAGGAAAATGGCAATATGAGCTACGACCAGAAACGGGAAGGTCTTCATTATGTGCCAACACGACTCGACATTTCAATAAGCCACTCAAATTGAGTTCGCATTCCCAACAAAATACAATATATAAATATATTTTTTATACTTTCAAAAAATAAATCGTATCAATTCGAGTCACTCACCCGAAAATCGAAGAATACCGTAAACTTTATATTTTTCGAAAAACAACAAATATAATATCTATTGTCTCATTTTTTCTCAAAATATAGTAGAAAAAAGTTGGGGTCAAAGAAAGAGAAAAAAGTAAGCAGTAAAATGACATTGAATGCTAGCAGTCGTAGGAGAAAATTGAGTAACCAATGAGAAAACATATCATTTGTAGTTTAACAATATGTAGAATTTGAAAGTTGAGAGCCCGTCAACGGCATGAAAAGCATTTAGTTGAAGCCTAAAAGGAGAGTTGAAATGAGAAAATGGGTTTGAGAAGAGTAGATTGAAGTACATAGAAGTATATGCAGACGCAATTACAGATGCAATTGTAATAATATATAATCACATGGTAGCGTGATTGGTGTAATCCATCATTTTCTACTGCGACTCAGACGTGAACGATTAATGACACTGTGAGTTAGCTATACTTTTTTAGCTATCAAATTATTAACTTCGGTCGGAACTGTTGTGGATTATAATTCAGTTATTTTCGAATAGTATGCATAGAAGAAGCCAAAGGCGTATAAAATAGTCTAGTATTTGGTGCATATTATTATAGTATTATAATTATTAGAGAGAATCTACTTTTTTTGAAAATATTTTTAAATTAAATGTTATTAAGGGTTATGTTGAGCGCGTCGAAGTCTCGTATGCACCACACAAACCTCTCTAGAACCGAATTTGTTACCATTATTTAATAGACAAATTCGGATCTACAGGGTAGATGTAGAGCACTAGGACCATAAGCATTAGGTATTAGGTATTAAGCATTAGGTATTAGGTATTAGGTATTAAGCATTACGTATCAAACATTCAACATTACGTATTAGCATTCAGATTAGGCATTAACACTACATCTATACATCTATTAGCAATCTATTAGTCTATTAGCAATCTATTAAGCATTAAACACAGGCATTCACTATAACTATCTAATAGTATGTGTTCGGGACGTACGACGACATCAATACATTTAATGGCATAATGCACAGAAGCACTGCGTGAAGCTTTTCTCACTTTGCACTCTCGCTATTTAATAAATGTTTCTCAAAAACCATTTAAACATAATGTGTCTACTACTGCCTTTTCGAGTATATATAGCAAAGGACTGCCAGAGCTCGTAAAATTGACAAATTATCGCGTAATCTTTTTGCGGACAAACTAGTGTGTCGGGTCGTCACCTCTGGTCATATATTTTATCAAAACTTTGTCTAACTTTAAAAAAGGAAAAGCAGTCCTCAACTTCAACTCAACTTTTAAACTAAATATTGGAGAAAATATATGAGACTACAAAAGTTCTGTACGTGAGTTGCAATTGTGAATTATGCACATTGTGTTTAGATATTGCTATATAGCCATGAATCAAATTCACTCATGCAAACACTTCGCAGCCATTTTGCTTTCGAATAAGAGAGAAGAGAGATCAGAGAGTATACAGAATGCACAGAATATAGAGATATGGCATAAAGATATGAGAGAGAAAAGAAGAGATGAGGCAAAACTGGAGAGGAAGAAATGGGGAGAGAGACGAGAGAGAGAGAGAGAGAGAGAGAGAGAGGGAGGGAGGGAGAGAGAGAGAGGGAGAGAGAGAGAGAGGGAGGGAGAGAGAGAGAGAGGGAGAGAGAGAGAGAGAGAGATGATCGGGTTTCACGCAGTGGCTTTGTTTACAGCAATAAATCACTTTTGCCTTTGCCAGACATATGTAATCTATGAAAAGCTTTAGCGCTAAAATGAGTTTAGTTAATAAACTTAACATTGAAATTAATAGAGAAACAGTGGAATAGAAAAATATCAAATTATTTATGTATGCATTAAGTTATTCAAAAGTTAAGCTTTATTTTAAAGGTTTAAATAGATATTAATGCGTAAAACAATAATAAATGAAAAGAATCCCATATAAGAGAAAGAGAGTTTAGTTTCGCTAAATTAAACGCTTATAAAAATTAAATTTCTTAAAAGTGATAATAAAAGTATTAAAAAATGGGCACAAATGTGGATAGAAATGAATGAATGCAATGACTGAATGAATGAATGAGTGAAAAGCCATATAAGCCTATAAAGAGTTGAAAAACAGTAGGGATTGTCTCTGGGGATAATTTAAGGAAAGCTCTGGCTTAGAAGCGGCGAAAGTGAAGTATAGTTTGGAAGTATTTGATAGAGAAAGTGAGAGCCAGTCTAAAAGTACTAAGCATTCAAAGTTGTGCACACACTTAAAGTAGATCAAAGTGAAAACAACAATAAAAAAGACTTACATTGTATTAGACTCTAAAGAGAGATGAAGAGAAAAATAAGGCCTTTGGGAGTCTAAAAATGTTATTCTATTATATATATAATAGGGATAAATAAACTATAATATTGATTAAGAGTAGAAAACTTACGATTTAGCACTTCATAAATACTCTGAATTCTTTCAATAATAATAACTATAGCATAACTGAATTAAATACTTATTAATAGAGAAAGTGATAGCATATTTGAATGTAATAAACATTATAAGCATAATGAATGTTAATGAACAAACTGATCAACTGAAACAATTGCTTATAAGAATGGTCTAAATATTATACAAGCTTTTATACTTCGAGGCATAAGACACTTGAGATGACTATTCAGACAATAAGATGAAGTGTAAGTGAAGTGTAAGTGCACTCCAATTGCATTCTCACGGATCTAATTCTGTGCCTATAAATACAGTCAAAGAAATCGGAGTAAACTTTTAAGAAAGATTTATTTCATCGAAAAACACTTGAAATTACAATCTTTTAAAACAAAAGATATTTATTTACAGGATATAATCCCGGCATTAGATATCATTGGTGTCAAAATTCAATCTAAAAATCATTCTAAACTTAGTTAAGGTATCATTTCGTTGTTATTTCTCTGCCTTTTACTGTTCACCAAAATTATTGTAATAATATTTTCAATGTAATAATAGGACGAGACATAGATTTATTGATTTTATGCTAAGCTCTCAAACTAAATCATTTTGTAATCATATTTAATTTGTTTGAAAAGTTCCTCTAACTTAAAAGTGTGTTATGCCTAAAACTAAAACTTTTCCTTAATCTCTCTTTCAATCAATTTTATTTATCATTTCATAATTGCATACATTAATGCCTTATAATCTATTGTTCACTAGGAATTTATCAAAGAATGTAAAGAAATGCCAAAATGGCGTATATTAGGGCAAAATGTGTGGCTTCTATTCAAAAGTCTAGAACATATCGTGAGTTTGGGGCGCATTCGCGTCAATATATTTTCTGCATTAGTTTCTAACTTATATTCTATGTATTGTCAAAAGTCCTCTCAACTCAAAAACAATGATCAAAATGCTTGAGGCGCTGACCTCTAGTGGTGCTACTTCTCAACTCTGACTTTCAGTTTTCAACTTTTTCACATAGGCTGCACTTTTTTTAATCATTCAAAATTCAATTTCTTTAAAGATCAAAATTTTATAAGTTTTCTCTATCATTCTTTGCATTTCATTCAACAACAATAAATACAAAGTTTTTGAAAATCTGATGCAAAAGATGAAAAATATAAATCCGACTAAAACCTAATGTCATTCGAGAATATCAAAGGGTTTTGACATTTTTGTTATAATTTTTAGTTAACTAAAAATTCAATTAAAGCACAATTAATAATTTCACTGAAAATAAATAACTTTTGGTATTGAAGACAATTATATTAAACGATAAATTCTGTTAAAATAAAATTGAAGAGCATTTTAAGCATTATAATAATATGATGTATGAATGAATTTTTCGTTTAAATAATTAGAAAATGCCATAATATTTATTATGTGAACTAAAATTTAAATAATGAATAAAAAAGAGATTTGTCTCATCATTTCAAAAGTTAATAATAACTCAGTTCAAAAAGAGCCTCAAAGGTTAAAATGACTGAACAAACTAATTAAAAATTGAATGTCTACCCAAAGCTCTTTTTTGTTCATAAAAAGTTTCTGAAAAACAATGATTTAATTTAAAAATTAACAAATTTTCTAGAATTCGGTTCTTAATTAACTTAGTAGAAAATCTGTTTTCATCTCTAAGAAGATTAATTAATTTATTGATTAAATATTCAAACTATCATTGATTCTCATTTTCAATTATAATAAAAATAAGTCATATTATATATTCAAAAGGCATTATCTGTTGGTAATACAAAACCATATTTCCTGTTATTGTCAAAGTAGGAGAAAATAGTATGAATTGAATTCGATCAATAGATTGTTGATCTGAGCCATCAGTTGGCAAAATATAAATAAAAATGAGCAAAACAGTAATATTAAGCACAAAAATAACAGTATCTTTCAATCAATAAAAATATTAAGTTTTATTTTTATCACTATTAAAAGACTTGATATCGAATAGTAAAACGAGTTTTTATTAAATAAAAATTTATTTAATAAACTTTGAATTGAAGTTAACTTAAATATAATATAAAATATTGATTTACTTGATTTTCTAATAAATTAGTGATGACTTTGGCTCGAAGTAATGGTTCATTAAAATAGAAAGTCGTTTTTGGAATCGGATAAGAAAAATGGGTATTAAGTTATAATTAAAGTGAAGTTTTGAAATATTTTTAAAATTGTTACTTATATTGAACAGATATTATTAAAAGTTGCGATTAGAAGATATGCACATCCCTTAAGGGTTTTAAAGGCAAGAATAACTAAAAGACGGAGTTTTGGAAGCGGTTCTCACAAAGAGTGGTGCAGCGAAATGCGATAGTGATGGACAATGTGAGTGGTGGTAATGGACATCCCGCAGGCATTGACAGCAAGTCATATATATTAGCAACAATTGCTCTTATATGGCAGGCATGGCTGGCATTTACAACTTTGTTTTCTCGGAATCATTGCAGAGCTGTCTAAAAGCGAAAAATTAACTCAAATCATATGTGTATGGATTTCAAAGCTTAAGGTTTCAATTATCGGCTTCGATTGCCAATTGTTTACACCATTTAATTGCTTACACTTTAGAACATTGCACTCTCTCAGCAGGTCTTCATTTCCTTCAATCTAATGTTTGGCAGAAATATCCCAAGAATTAACAAAATTCAAAATTTAGTTTCAATTTTTGAAAGTGAATGTTATAAATTATTTATAACTATTTATAACTATTTATAAATATATTATAACTCATGTGTGGTCATCAGTTGTAGTGTATCTCAAATTAAACACACCTGCAATTTATTTATTTTGTGTCAAAAACAAGAAAAAATCAAATGACTTAAACAAATAATCATTTTGAGAAGTTGTTCAGTAGTTGTTCTGCAGCTGCTAATAATTAGATACCAAACTAATGAACAATTAATCATTTGTAATGTATTCACTCAAATTTCTCATCCATGATAGTCAAGCAATTATTTATTATTATTGTAAAAGAATATCATCTCTCGCATTATAATTGCTATTTTTTGTAACAAAACACTTTTGAAAGTTGTTATTTATATTGATATACATTAGAGTCATCTTTTGTTTAGAACTATTCGATGTTATTTAGATTTAGTGCAACTCTAGTATAACTGATCCTTAATATAAATATTTGTTTAATAGCAAACACAGCTTCGACTTTACTCGTTATAGAGTTAGAAATATAACATTATTTTGATATGGATTCTATTTGTTAGAAATTGAATTTTGTAGTTTTGTTTTTACTCAACCAAATACAAGACAACTCTGTTTATATTTGAAATATAAATCGCATGCAAAGCATAAAATCATTGATCTATTGAAAAGAGCAAGAGTGAGAGCCCGTTACAAATATGATTTATAATCATATTATTAAAGTGGCATAACTTGACATTTCAATCATAAAATATATTTGTTGAGAAAAAGTTGGAGAGCATGTCTGAAAAATTGAAGGGAGAGATAGCAGTCAATTGGGATCTGCTTAACAGTGCTCTTCCATTTTCAAGATAAAAACCGGCGAATCATGTTTATTAAACAAAAGACATTAGAAAATAAGACTAAAAAAATGAAATCTTTTTGAATAATAAAAAAGAATGAAAACTTAAATTGAATAAAATCGCCGAACAATTAATGTAAATTACAATTTAACCGTCTATTGAATAGAGAAAACTATTATGCTGTGGTACATAAAAAAGTAATAGAGATCATGATAGCATGTCTCAGAGCAGCACCGGTTGTGTGCATCCAGTTTGTTAGCAATGGTAAGTTATAATGGTATAAAAGGGGGGCATTACTACTGTCAATCACAATATGTACTCAACGTATATTATAATCATTGGGCGTCTCAACTCATGCATTAGTAGTATTGATGCTCTTTCATAACAATGATATATCTATTTAATGAAGAGTTAGAAAAGTAAAACTTACCTTTTTTTGTTGAGCCATTAGATTATATTTCCGAATGTGAAACTGACGACACCTAATATGAAGTGCACAAAGTGAAGAGTAGTGGGACAGTTGAACGATGTTTTGGGTCACAATACTCTGATCGACTGTCTGATGCCTATGATGGCCGCATTCAGAGCAGAGGAACACTGCTAAAGATGAACACAGAGTGGAGGCTTGTAAGGCTTGTATAGCTTGTATGGGTGGCGACTCTACTTGAGTTATGCCATGCCTTACAAATTATGAATTGCATATTCAACTCCACCCATAATTTACTTGATATTATTAATAAAAGTGATTTTAGCTTTAAAATTAATCTTTAAATGAGTTGATGTCCAACAATTGAAGATTGAAAGTAGGATTTAGCCATTTTTGGTTTTTGTTGTTCACAGTTTAGCACACATTTGCGCAATGTTAAGGCATTACCTTATATTGTTTTGATAGCAATAAATTATTTTGTCAACCTATCCCGTTAAGGCACTGCCCACTCAAACCATTATGGATCAGATATAACATACAAATACTTATATTTATATATAAATGTTTTCTCAAAATGTTAGTCAATAATACTGATAGAGATAACTCATCATCCTTTTGAACGTTAGGATTATATACTTTCAACTTTTCCCATAATCTTCAATTGTTTTTTATCAAGAAGTCTAAGACCACATGCAAACCATGAGCTTTTCTATAAAAGCTAAGCATTGACTGCATGTGTATTCTGACGCTTGACCTCAACTGAATCAATCAACAAAAATCGAGGTCACATAAAGGCAGTACTTCTTTGAGCAGCACAACAACGACCGCCTTCTCTCACTTTCCTCTCAAAACATGGATGAAGAATATATTATATGCAAAACTGTCAACCGATAATCTCCCGTCTCTTTCTCTCTTTCTCAGTCTTAGAATCCCTGAGAGTTAAGTCACGTATTTAAACATAGTTTGCCATAAAATTTACATTTTAAGATATATTGTGCTTCACTTCATACCATAAGTTAATTATTGAAATGCATGAGTTCACTAAAAGTACTTACATTACACTTCAGATCAGATCGAATTCGGTTATCAATGTTTTTCTTTATTTTTCAACTCAATACACTTCTTATATTTTCAGCATTATATGTGAAAAGACTCAAGAATTTATGAAATAAAGACTTTGATAAATAGCATTCTTGGGGTGAATGCATAGCATCGCGTTTCAACTTTTTTTCAGTTACAAACATTTCACTCTTATGTCTTATAAATAGAATCATCACTCGTAACATTCGTAACAATATAAATGTTGATCAAGCTTTCACTTAAATATAAACTTGATTTAAAATGATTTTTGTTGTTAGACGTGTTGAGCACATACTGAAGAACTCACGCCATTATTATTTTATGTTCTCTTTGCTGGTGACCCGATGGAGCCAGCGATACATGCTTTGGCTTCATCTTCATCGATAAATGGCTCAACAGTATCATAATATCCAACTTCAGACTACTTTCAAATTTTTATTTTTTTCATTTTTTTATGATAAATGATTTTTTAATTTTTAGTATTTCAAGTTCACGGCAACATTTTTTTCTTTTGATAAATTAACTTAATATATATAGAAGATAACGAAAGTCTTTAATTACCTCTAATTATTCTATTTTTATTTCACACAAACTTTAGTCAAGTATTAATATTTCAAAGCGCGTCACTTTCACAGTGAAGATCACGTCATATATAGTTATAGAATAAATAGTGTATGATATTTATATACGTGAATCCCAGCAATGTCTTTAATCTGCATAAATTAATATTCATGCATTGGCACAATTGAACTCAAGGGAATATTGGACTTAAAACTAATTAATTTTGTCGCAAAACGTATTCAAAAGTTTTCTATGGGTTTTGATCAAAATTTCTGGTAACGTAACCTAACTTTTATGCGCTCACATTCTAAATGGCATTCTTAGGGCACTTTACGCTTCAATAATTATAATATTCATATTAAATAAGGGCTCGCATTATATAAGGAATGTATTCAAACATTGTGTACAAAACGGTATTTCAAAAGAGGATGATTTTGAATTCTATAAATATTTCACTTCAACTTCAAAACCACTCCTATTTTACCTGACAGTGAGAATTATAATGAAGTTGAGTAAATGTGAAAAAGCATCTCAATTGATATTATGTGAATGAATGAGTTTCTAAATAAAAGAAAATATAAGCTTCAATTTTCCGCCATATCATTAATGTAGTGAAAAACACTTCTTTTCGAATTAAATGACAATAAAATTGAACGCTTAACTTAACTTATTTTCTCAGCAAAAAATATTAGATTATTGAATAAAAAAGTATTCAGATAATAATTTAGAGGTTGTTATGTTTTACAATAGAGCACATTATATTAATCTTAACACTAATACAAGAAAAAGAAAAACAATTAAACTTATTTTTGCTGTCAAATCCCTAAATTAGCTTTAAATTTAGTCGAGTGTGAAAGAGATCTGAAAGGTTTTCAAATGTTTTTTGTACAATATTTACATGAGAACACAATTATAAATATGACAATTTTTCTTACTTTTTAAACTTATTTTTCAAGGTTTTCACAACAGCTTTAAGATTGATTAAGATAAGCAATAGGGGTGAGAGAGAAGAAGAAAAGTGAGACGAACGAGAAATAGAAAGATTTACAATTTTTTGAGTTGAAGGGACAGTAAAGAAGGAGGTGTTGAAGGAAGAGGTGAAGCACAGTCAGGAACAATGAGGAACTTTTACGAAATTGATGGATCATTACTGAAAATGTTTTACAAACTAAGACATTATTGGTTTTAATCTAATATTAATTATAAACATTGAAAATTGAGTTTCCTTTCACAAAAATGTCTTTTGTCACACACTTTTAAAGCATACATTATTAATATTTATATTTTGAATATATATATATTTATATATATATTTGCGAACCGACACAATGCAACTAATTGTGTTTGTTATGTGTACGTATGAAGTGGTTCAGACTCTATCACAGAAATAAAATTAATGTATACAAGTATATAATAACAAAAACATTACGACCATTCGTATACCTCAATGACAATTAAATCTTAAACTTAGAATTCAAAGGTATTGTTTGTTTGAGAGCTTGCCTTCAGGTCATATTTTCTTTAGTATGTATATCATGCTTAGGTCTTATCGAAACTTTTTAGTGATCTTTTACAATATGTTGAGCAATACTGTAATATTAATGATAATAATAAATATAATTTACAAAAATTTGAATGTTAACTAAGCATATATTTTAGTCTTTAAGAAATGAAGCCAATAATGAAGTGGTCTCTGAACTGCACTGCAATCACACTAAGTTTTTTGTGTCTGATAAGACTGATGACACACACCTACTGTCAGGAACTGATGCCTACACTTGTGTTTGATCTTAATGGGACATTAATGATGGATATGATGCCAGTAATGATTCACTGGCTTTTTGTTTCCATTAATTTGTTAATACTGTGTATAAAATAACTGGGAGTGAAATATTATGAGAAAAAATCAATTATAAAGAAAATTTCAACTGAAATGACAGGAATATTACAAGACTGTACGTGTGGTGAGTCGTAAAATAATATTTATACACATTATATTAATAATCATTTTGTACCTGAGAGCACAACTTATGATTTTACATTCAATAATATCCCTTATGTGACACTTTAAATGGAAAATAAAAACTTGATAGTTATTAACTGATTATTGTTTGATGTTATCATTGGTTTAGGACTATTACAGGTATATCTGGTATAATATGGTCGCAGTGTGTCATGATTATGAGTACATAATATTATTACAAATTATTAACAATCAAATAATTTTTGTTGTATTCTGTTTTACACGTATGATAAATGTCCTGAAACAGGATTTAGGTTTTTTGTACTGTACATTCTGTTCCATAATTATTTGACAATTGCACGCCCAAAATAATTATCAAAAAAAGAGTTAACCAAAATGAAAACGTTATACTTTAAAATGTACATAATTATAATCTGCTACTAGTCTTTTTCACTTACGATCATTTTATAAAACATTTCTTTCAAATGAGTTTTTTGTGTGTCTATAATGTAAGCATAAATGACTGGCCCTTCGATTCAACAAACTTTGGACTAATAATAGTATTAATGATAATAATTTCGTCTAAAAGGTTATTTTCAAATTGGCTAAGAGTCTATCAATACATTCGTCTACTTTTTTTCAATCTCTCTCTTAATTTTTGGAAGTCTAAAATTTATTCAATATTTTAAAGTAAAATTGAAATAAAGCTGACATATGTTTCGTCAGAACATATATTCTCAATGATCTGGTTTTCATCAATTAAAAAACAATAAATCATTAGCTATTTGAAAAAAAATGCGGACATTAAATATACTGCAATAGCCTTTAGGGTCAGACTTATTATTCCAGTTTCAATAAAATTTTTCATCATTTAGTTCTTGAAAATAAATGATTAAAAGTAATAATACTATTAAATCGTTTAAAGATATATCAGTAAAATTTTTATCGTTTGATGTGTTTATGTATGTATTGAATGTTTAAATCATCTTTAAATACATTTATATTAAATAATTAGTTGAGTTCACGCTTTTGTTTCGCTGTGTAAATGATGCAAATGATGGTCGACCGGACCCAACATTTGAGGTATTTGTGGTGGAACTACACTTTGCATCTTATGCTCTTTCTTCCACTTCATTCTTCTATTTTGAAACCAAATCTTGATTTGTCTTTCGCTGAGGCATAAGGAATGCGCGATTTCTATTCTTCGTCTTCGAGTTAAATAACGATTAAAATGGAATTCTTTTTCCAATTCGAGAGTTTGATATCTTGTATACGAAGTTCGCTGTCGTTTTGTTTCTCCCATTGCATTAACACCATCTGTGAAAGAAACTTATATTAGCCATAAGTTGAGTTAAAACATATTAAGAAAGGATTAGTGATTAGTGATATGCGTAATATTTGAATATAAATTATAGAGTTTAGTTGATCTACGCGTTCATAAGTGCATAATATAACGTCTTTATACACCAGTTAGTTGTTGTCTACCATAAACAAACCATTACTAATGTTCTTAGGAATAAGGGGATGATCGAGTGGAGCGCCTTTGACAGTCACTATATTACTACAGATACATTAGTAACGAACCTATTTTGCAAACGTGCACACAATCGTCAAAAATGAACGATAGATATATAATGTACTCAAATATTAAGTTATATAATTATAACATCGATTTGAATGAAGCCTCAAGGATATTAAGACAAAGAAAATATTACATTTATATCACTACAGATATTCAAATTACACAAAAACTATTACTAAGACTATTAGTGACGAGAGTGAGAGATAGAGAGACTCAATAATAGAAATCTTGTAAAACCTTAAAAAGGCATTGAAAACATCGGACATATAATTATGGCGTTATTGAGGAAAACAGTCGCAAAAAGGAAAACCAAGACATTCAATGCGACTATAATGAGATATGAGTTTTGGCAAATTTAGAACAAAATGAAAACTAACTCTGAACTAACTAAATGCCAAATGTTTTCGCTCTTTGTTAGTAATAGAAAATATGCAGCTTTTAGTTTTACAACACTCTCATATTCACGTCTGTTGTGTCTTTGTGTATGAATGTGTGTGAGTGTGAGTGTGTGTGTGAGTGTGTGAAGGCCTGTCTCTTGCTGTCAATATAAATGATATTGGAATGAATTTTTGGTTGTGACCATCCGGTACTATAACTGCCAAATACAACAATAACAGTAGTAATAGCCCGAAGGTCTAAATATAAATGAAAAGTTATAGTCACCCACAACACAACAGTGAAAACACATTCTTTAGAGACTCGGAGATATACAAACTTATTAAAGAGAGTGATAAACATAGAATATGGTAAAAGAGACTAAAAGTGTAAAAGAGAGTATTCTTAGAGATATTATGAGGCCTGTTGAGCACCCATATCATTTCGTTACGCTTGATATAATAAAAGCAAGATTGTAAATCAGTTGCGGGCCCTTTAAGTTTCCCCCTTTAACTGCCTATTTTATAGCTGGCCATAAAAGTAACTGCTGCTAAAGCCAACTCTTGAGGCAGTAAAATTATGGTAGTTGTTGCAGTAGTGATAGTAGTGTTCGTTTTATGGCTAATGGGAGGGAAGCCTATGCTTGACAGAGGTGGTACTATCGAAATTTACAACCATCTTCGACAGTAAAAAGGGCTCTGCGCTCCAGAACTTAGCACTTTTCCTCTTGATTCTCATCTGGTTTAGTTGTTTAGTTTGTTTGGTTTGTTATTCATCTAACACAACATGCAATACGAAAAAGAGACGAGAAAATAGAAGATAGAAAATGAAATGGACTTACTTTGGCCGACATGTACTTTTCTCATCCATGGATATATATGAGGTGGGTTTCCCGACGGGTAATTTCCATTTTTACTCTGTTGTCCTCCACCATTAGCTCCATTTCCTTGTGTAGTATTATTCGTTCCCTGTTGTTGTTGAGCTGTATTTTGGCTATTGGTCTGTTGTATGCCTTGAACTGAACCACTCGAACCTCTTTGAGAGCCTTGTGGTGGTGTAGCTCTAGGTTCTGGTGATTGACCGGCACCACCACTGGATGTGCTGAGATCTTGAGGCGATGACGCGGAGTCAACCGCATACTTACAACTTGATGGAGATGTTGGCGTTCGAGTCGGTATTATTGCCGCTGAACTGTGATGACTGAGCCGAGACTGGACTACGGCAGAGGATTGTGAACAGGAATTGCTCGAATATGGATGAAGATCTCTGTGATGTGCTGCTGAAGATACGTGCGAATGACTGCTATGATGATGACTGCTATGATGATCGCCGTTCTGTTGAAGATAAGCTGAATAGGCGGGTGACGCCGGCTGAACAGTGGCCGCATTGACTGCATTATTAGCTGCACTCGCATAACAATTATTATATACTTGAGGTGTATAATAATCTGCTGGTGGCCCCGAAGATGCTCCGGTCTCTGGACCAGCACGAGGCTGTCCGTAACACGATGTTAAAGAATTTACAAACTGATATGAGCTCATCTGCTCTCCGGAGTGATTTGTGAAGTAATTCTGCCCAATATTCCACGCAATTTTTGATGAATTATGGCCGTTCTGCTCTCCAGGAAACCTCCGGCACACTTTTAATAGCGCATTATACCAGCAGAACCGTCTCTGCCTCTTATAACATACACGTGACTATAACTCAACCAATCAAAACTCAAACATCCAGTTCTGTTGCCATAACTTCTTTATGCAACTCACCGAGAATTTATTCTATCCTTAGATCAAACCAATGTTTATGTATGACTTTCCACTTTTTTACCAACAGCTACTATTCAATGCTATCAAAGTATTACCAATATTACTAACGTCTTATCAATTACTAATATTCCAATTATTACTACTTCGATCTTTCAATCTTCCAATTTTCAACTCTAATAACAACTTTACCTAAACTCTCAAAAGTTCTCTCAAAGAGTCCAATATTTTAATTATTATTATTATTATAACCAATATTGATGTCGAGATATTGATGAACGAAATACTAGAATTATTTATTCATACGAAAAGCACAAACAAGAATCAACTTTTTTCAAATACAAATCAACTCAAAGTTTATTGAAAAAAATCACGTCAACAACAGAACGAACAATAATAATATAAAACAACTTTTATATATATATTAAATTTATTTTAGGATAAGTTAAAATACTAGTAACTATTGATAAGTAAAGTTAGAATTAAAATAATCAGAAGTTGATATATATTTTTGAGAAATAAGCTATAAATTGAAGATACGATTTGACTGTTTGTATATTTTTGCAGGTTTGACAAACTGGAGAAAAGTGACCTTTCAGTGTTTGAGTGAAGATTGCATCTGAGTTGCTTCGATACTTGACGGGATCTGATATTGTATAACAAGACTCGCACCTCCCTTCTTAGGTCCAACCTCAACTTGAACCTAAAATCCGTTGCTTTTTTTGATGTCCCAAACTTTTTCCCCGATTCTGCTCTATGTGCCGCCGAATGATACAACTACCACATTATAATTTACCCCCTCCTCTCCCCATTTATATCTGCCAAAAGAGGCTGAAGAGGCACATCAAGGAATCTTAGAGCTTCTGAGAGTGTTTCAGAGAGCGCATGGAACAGTTGTATTGTCGACATCATCATCGACACTACAACCTAACCATCACATTCTCAGCTCACCTGATTTGGTGCCGATTTTACGACTTTATCAAAATCTACTCTCAAGTCATTAAAGTGTAAGACTTGAAACAGTGTTTTTGTGTTTGTGAGACAGAAAATTAGAGAATAATAAGAATGAGAGAATGGGAGTAAAACTTAGAGAAAGTTATCGAACGATTGACAGCATAAGAGAGAGAATGAGAGTGAAAGAGAGACTGAGAGTCAATGCATAATTAATAATATAGCAATGTATAGAGTATAAGGTATTCGATATAATGATAATGGAGTTAGTTTCTAGTGATGTGAGACGCTCTTTATTCATGGATTGACACTTTACGAGTCAGTTCTCTCGATACTCTCTCAATACTCTCAGAAATAGTTACTTCGATAGTGAGTTAGATTTCTCATATATATTATATAAACTTATTATTCAAGTATCTCTGACTTACTTTCTCGCAAATTAATGACATTACGTCTCTCTAATTAGTTTTACTACTATTTCTTCTTTTTCTCTTCAGCTAATTATACACATGGGTTGAGTTTAGTGTATATAAAAGTTGATCCATTTTTAGCATAGTTTAGTTGGTTTGATGCGATCAGAAAATATATTTTTGCCACTTTATCATAGACTCATTGCAATTGGAGTCTGTCATGTTATTTAACTGAGAGTGTTTGATGTTCACTTAATTTCATTTTAGTTGTAGTCATAGAATCTATTTACTAGTACTTTATTTTTACTTACTTTGTTGTTCATCAAAACTAATAACATTATGTGTACATTACTTTTACTCGTATTCTCTCCAGTTTTAGTATTAGAGGAGTATCTCTCAGGCAGTTCACAGCAAGACTTGCATGCACTCTAAGCAAGCCTTTTATTAAAAAACCTTTTCTTTCAAGATTTATGACACTGACCATAGAAGTGCATGTGTCTGTTCCCACACGTGCAACATATTTACAACTGAATATCTGTGCTCTAAACCATACAAACAGACAACTAGTATGGAGAAAGACTTTCTCTAACATATTGTGAGACTACTATAACTTTTCAAACATATACTTTTATACTTTTCATTTATGTCCTTATTTCCTTTCGTTGACACAGTATAGCATTGCATGTAATCTAAAGCTAAATGACCAAAACTTTTTATTTACTATTACTGTCTAGTATTTACTGTTTTCAAATAAAAACACAGATACTTCAGTTGAAATGTTTAATGTTTTATTTAATGAAACTTACGCCTAAATATCAACATTTTAAAAGCATGTTCAGTATATGATGTGTAAAGAAGAACGAAGTTATATATGTGTAAATTTATCATAAAAACTATTTTGTCTCTACTGTTTTAAAGCTAAAAATAGAAGAATGCACTGAATTTTTTGGCGTTTACAACGTTAACACTACAGGACTGGGGATATGTTTCTTCTTTCCGATGTTTGCACATTGAGCTGATAGCTATCATTTTTTTCGGCGTAAAATTTTCATTCGTATTTTTGTTGCATTTATAAAACAGAAATTCTGTCAAAAATCCATATTTTTAGTCTGTCAGTAAGTGAATGAGATAGATATGAAAGAGAGAGAGAGAGAGAGAGAGAGAGAGAGAGAGAGAGAGAGAGAGAATAGGTGTTATACCAACAATTCTATATTGAATAGTTTGAAAAACACATCGTATGCATCAATATGAGAGATTATAAGGCAATATTGTATATTGTATTAGAGTATTCCTAGTTGTGTATGTTTTTGTGATATAGTCAAGTATAGTAAGCTCGCAATTGTGACCATCATTATTATTGGAAGGGAAAAGTGAGTTTGAGTTGAACGTTGAGTTCGCTTTTCTCGTCACAAGTCTCTCTCCTAAATATCTGAGTCACATCTGCTATTATGCTTAACTTATATATGCGCGCGCCATAAGCAATACTACTCGTATATAATGTAAAACTTCTTCATAGTAAACAACCTTAGATGTGGTAAAAAATTTCAAAATACAAAGTCAAAGATTTTTTCTCTGATCAGAACAACAACAAAGTCTACATAGTCTACAAAGAGCTTTGAAATATATGGAAAAAGTCTCGAAGATATTAAATGAGAGAAATATACAGTGATTGAAAAAAACGCCATTGCCTTTAGTCAACAAACTATAAAATAGAGATTCATCAACGCATGAAATACTTTTCAAGCTATAAATCGATAATAATTTTTTTCTCCAGTTATAATATGAATGTTAGTATTAGTAAAAACAAGATTCCATAATTAATTATGTAACACCTGTAAATGTATTAAAGTTGAACGCGTTATAACTTATCGATATCAACATGAAAACATACGACATGAATGAGTGGAGTTCTCGAATGAATTCAGTGGTAATACTAAAGAGAGTATGAGAGAGAGTAAGAAAGAGAGAATACACACTATGTAGTAAATGGTAATATCCCTTGAGAGGAGGATGAATGTGTAATGTTGCATAAAGGGGTGCTTCGCAACTATAGTTACTTCAAAACATATCATACAATACATTACTTACTTCTTATTTATCACTCAGCAGTGGTCTAATCATTGGATTTACTAAATAAACTTCTATTGTCTTTCTGTATGAATTTGAAACAAAAAAAATTATTCAAAAAAGTCTAATCATAATAGCCATCATAAAAATGAAAGAGTAATAATAATAAATACTAAATATTGATAATAATATTAATAATGCTCAATATATGTAATTTCAATATAAGATACTTGAGGTATACATTAATAAGTATACTATAGTTTTAATACATTTAACTAAATTATGCCACAAATATTTATATACTAGTTATACATAATATAGTTCTCTCTTATACTTTGAAGCATAAGACAACCCAACTTAGACTTAAAACTAATAAATTATTTAAAGTGAATATAATGGATATTTATATATAAATATATATAAATTATATTATGCTTTAATATTACATTCATTTATATATATTCTCCTGAGAATTTTATTAACGATACATTCGAACTTTTTTATGTATTTTTGATTTGTTTGTTTAATAGTTAATCATTTTTTGGTCCTGAGAAATACTCAATAATTGAATCACATAAACCCGTAGGAACTGCGATGTTATATGTCTTATATATCACGATAATTATTGTATAACTGGAACAATAAAGCAGTAATTCATAATTTAGGTGAGATCTAAATGATTACAGATCACAAAAGTTAGCGATAAATAGTTGTTACAATCATATAAACAATGTTACAATAATTTTCTTTCATTTCTTTAAATTTAGTCAAAAAGTCTAGAAGTTTATAAATGGAATGTTTGGTTACTTTATTTTTGTACTTTTCATGCATTCCCTCATTGGTGAAAATGGTAAGGTAGGGAACGCTCTTCAATAGACTACACTCTTGTTCACTCTCTGTATACCATTTGAATAAGAGAAGTAAATACAATATCTTTGAAATTACTGCTGCAGATATGATGCCTCTTAAAGAGAAATTACATTTTTTATTCTTCTATAACGAGTGCCACTAAATATTCAAAAAGCAATTTGAAGATTGGTTACGTTGTGTTACTTTTTTTGATTTATAGATATGATAACTTTCTTTGGCATTGAAATAAGGAAAACAAGCGGAGAATATTTACATCGAATTAAAAAAAATATATGATAAAAAAATACTACTATTATTAACTTATACTAATATATTAGAATTGCACGAAAAAACTGTTTTGTCTTTTTGAAGGAAATAATAAGAAACCCGTAAATTGAAATTTTATGATAGCTCTATTGGAATATGAAAAGAATGTGCTCTTTCTAAGTAACCATAATAAGTAAACTATAATAAAAATGACAACACAGTCACTACTATCTACTTCACAGTAAACGGCATGAAAGCAGACAACACCTGAATGAAGCTCTCAGACAGGGTTATACCGATTCTGTGATAAGGAATGACCATTTTTACGGTTTTACCGTTTAAACTGCATGTCATAAAAGGGTAAGACTCGCAAACTCTTTTCTGGATGCTATAAATTAATCAAAAGTGAAGCCCATCTGTTGTTAGTAAAGTGTATACAGTTATACAGTATTTAGAAGGCTATGGCTTACAGTTCAGCTATGACTCGCTTTAATGATGGACAATGTGAAGGGGTGTCCACTATAATAAACACGCATAAGGACTGAATGTTTTCTCCGTTCAATATAAGGCTCACATTAACACACATTTCACAAATAACTTTATAAATATTCACAAGTCTTGCTATTATTGAAATTATTATTGAATAAATTTCTAATATTTATATATTATTTAAACTATCATTTAAATGATAACATCTGATTCATCGTTTTCGTCCATTAGTTTGGCTTCATTTGGATCGACTTTGATTTTATTTTCTTTCTTAGCTTTCATTCTCCTATTTTGAAACCAAATTTTGATTTGGCGTTCAGTCAATCCTAATGAATGTGCTATCTCTATACGTCTTCTTCGTGTCAGATATCTGTTAAAGTGAAACTCCTTTTCCAACTCCAATGTTTGATATCTGGTATATGTCTGACGCGTTCGTTTAGGTCCTTGTCCTGAATCTGTGAACAATACCAAAACCAATTGTAACAATCATTTGTAATATTCTTATTATTATATTAAATGATCACAATTATTACATTATGTAATTACACAAAAAATACACAACTAATAAAAGAAATAACTCATATAAATAGAGATTGTCTGACAATGATCTGAGCCTAACAGAGAAGAGCCTGCATGAGCTGCCATTAGTATTGTTGCGCAAGACTGAAACGGGCTTCAACTTAATGCAACTTAACTTAACTTATTGATAGCTTAAGTAAAGAATGAGTTATAAAACTCTAAAAGGAGTTAACGTCTAACTAAATACAAGAATGAATATATACATAGATTGTATGAAAGTCAAGTTATTGCTAACTCATAAGGGTTTCACTTTATTAAAAAAGTTTAAGACCAGTCTTTTCTCGATAGAGATTTATAATGATATGATTAGATCAACGTCAAGGACATCACGTTTTAAGGCTCTAAAAAATCATCTCATGCTTTGTTTACATTTTTTTTAAAACAAGAAAACCTACCCGTATATGACTTCATCCACGGAAAAAAATGTTTACTATTTTGAGTTTGTTGTTGTTGTTGATGATGTTGTTGATTCATTTGAGAATTAATTGATGTTAATTCTGGTGTTGTCGGCGGTGGAGAATCATAAACTGGCGATTCATCAGTAGTTGAGGCAGATCTGGTGGTCGCAGTTGCTATTGAAGAGTTATTTTCATATTGAGATGCACTTAATTTACATGAGGCCGGACTTTGATTTGAAGAATAAATTTGATGTTGATGTGAAAGTGAATTGGTATTATGAGGAGTACCACAAACTTGATCAGGAGTTACAACACGATTACTACCACTGCTGCTGTCTTGAAGAAGAGACTCAGATTGAAGCAAATTAGTAACACTGTGTCCGTGAATGGGCATTGAGTGGACGCCAGTAGAGTTTGAATGTTGACTCAGTGAATGAAACTGTACTGAAGACTGAATTGGAGCGGTTGTCGCTCCTGTTGGACCACTCAATACTCCTCCGGTGAATATCTGATCTGAATGTGGATGATGTGGATGACTGTGATGTTGGAATGAGTGATGAGTGTTTAGATGATGAGAATGATGTTGTGGATGATGCGGAAATGCAACTGAACTTTCAATAAAACGATTGTGAGGAATGGGAAGGGAATGAGGATGATCTGCACCACCAGAAGACACATATCTTTGCACTGATGGTGGTGTTGTCATAACATAGGCTGTTTGATGAGCCGAATGATAAGATTGATAGCCATTACTAAGTGGTCGCGTTTCACTTAGTGATGATGTGTTATAAGGAGTGGAACTCACTTTACTTGTGAAATGATTTAGTGGTAATTCAGTTGATTGCCAATCATGATGTCCACTACCAAAGTATGAGCTCATAACTAGCTATTAAATGTCTAAACTCAACAATTGTATGAGTTTGGATGGGTTCGGATGAGTTCGGATGAGTTACGATACGAACTATATCTGTATTTAATATAAGTATATCTGTATATAAGTTATTGCAATAACAACTTGTATGGATATACGCAAAACAGCCGCAATAGAATGATTTGTGTGATTCCCCCCGACCTCTGTATATGCCTTTCACGTTGACTTCGTTGGCGAGGAGACCATAACGCGGTCGGTCATAATGACATCGAGAATCACGTGATCATTAAACTATCAACCAATCGAATTCTCGTGATGACCGTCTGCTTTTGATGAATAACTTTTCTTACGATTGCTATTCAATAGTGAACCACTGAAAAGTTTCAGTTCAAAGGAAACCCTTTGGCCACCTGGAGTGCCATTCCTCATATCCGGATAAATATATTCAAACTTCAGATACAAATGTCCAAAAAGTTGATTTTATGAAAGCTTTACTCAATACAGCTTCACATTTATGCACTAACTGTTGTTCAAACTGCTATTTTTAACATAAGTTAATGCGCACAATGTTTCCAAATGAATATGAACTTTTATACAGTATATTAGATGTAATAATAAGTTATATATAAGTTATAATATATGTGTATATATGAAAGTATAACTGACAAGTGAGTTGCGATTGGCATGGAGTAAATGTTTTATTGACAGACAGTAATAACAATGATAAGAAGGGCAAAGCATAGAATGAAAAAACAATTGCTATTGCAATGCAAGGTGGAGTGCAGGGGAAGTATTCGACACCGAAACCAATTACAAACCAACCAATATTGAGGGGACGTCCCTTCGCAGGTGGACCTACAGAAATCATAGTCAAGATGATGATGATGATGAATGTTGCATGCATTGCATGTCTCTCTCATATTCCTTTTCCATGATCTCTAAGCATTTCAGTTCACATGTTGTTCACCACTTCTTCAATTGTCTAAATGGAAGTATTATTTTACCTCTGATTATACATTTTATTTCATTATATCTTATGTGAGACTAAAAAAAGACTAAATCTCAAGTGTAAGTTATATACCTGTTTGATTCAAATAAAATAGTAAAAGAGTTGGCACACTTGCGAGTTAGGACTTAATACTAAATAAGAATGAATGAAAGAGAGAGAGAGAGAGAGAGAGAGAGAGAGAGAGAGAGAGAGAGAGAGAGCACGTATGGCAATAAAATAAAGTACAAGACATGAAAGTGAATTATAAGTGAATTGGTGGCAATTGTGTGTTATTGGGAAGAAGTGGCCCCACACCGGACTTTTACAAC
Source organism: Camisia spinifer (assembly GCA_034694065.1). Taxonomy (NCBI): domain Eukaryota; kingdom Metazoa; phylum Arthropoda; class Arachnida; order Sarcoptiformes; family Camisiidae; genus Camisia; species Camisia spinifer. The sequence continues at coordinate 28,855 of JAQFXV010000002.1, forward strand.
TTTTTTATTAATGTAGAATTTCATAGTATTGGACAATACCTTTCAGTGAAGAGAAAATGATTAACAAAATATTATTTTACCCCCTCTTGTGCTTTATGATCATTTAGTGGTTTAAAGATAGCATCTAAAAGCGTGTGTTGACATAAGAGATATAAAAATCGATGAATGTGTGCTTCTTTGCTGAAATATAAGAGAGTGTGAGAGAGAAAAAAAGTGTGCTTTTGTCAAAAAGGAAATCTTTTAGACTGTTTTGCTGTTACTGTATCATTGGTATCACTGTTTTTTGAAGAGCATGTATAGTGAATAACATTAGAGAGTACAGTGTATTCAACTGTATTCCTGTACTGAATATATACAGTATGAAGTTTTTTGCCCGTCTTTGCTTAGAATATAAGTAATAACGCTTTTATGCCAAACTCCCCCTTAAAGTGCTAATCGCAAATGCATTAAGAGGAGTCGACCCAATGGAGCATCACAAGCATCACAAGAATTAGGTAGTATACAAAAAATGCAGTGTTGACATTGCATTGCAAGCCATGTTTTTTCAGTATGCAATGGTATAGCAATACTAAACCAATAGCAGGAAGTGAATACTGAAGATTACATTGCATTGCTCTCCGCTCGCTTTCCAATCATTTATATTCCTTCGACAGCATGAATCCATTGGGGTTCACGAGCGCATTGCCAGCAGATTAAACATTATATGATTGATCGAAGTGCAAGAGCCCTGCCTGTGCATTCATGGATTGCTGAACATCACTGCAGCTGATGCAAGCAAGCGATATCAAAAAGAGATTAAGCCTTAAACGAAATGGTGATGTTGCGATGTTGCACCGTTTCTCATCTATTGTATACTACACTATGTCTATGAATGTCTATGTATGTGTCTCTATACTCAGCATAAGTGTGTTGTGCTGTCTTTCATTTCCCCCAATTTTCCCTCTCCTACCCCTCCCTGTCTTCCAATGCATCCTCATTTTTAAATTAAATTTTTTGCTTACATTCATCTAATCTTCGATGAATTATTTACCCGCCAGTGAATTACGAACGAAACTTTTTGACATTGATGAGAACAAACGAACTTTTAGGGAAAAATAGCACTTCATAGTAGTTGAAGCAAAAATAAATTTATTAGCAAAATATAAGTACTCCTTAATAGGGAAAGAAAATCACAAAACAAAAGTATAACAAACTTTTCTTAACAAAATCAAATTTTATTTTTTATGCTTGAGAAACAATTTTCTTCAACATGTGAGTTAATGGGAATAAAATAACAAAAAGAAGAAGAAGTAGAGAGTATGTGACATTTAAGTGGTAATGTGTCGTTAAAGGGGAAATGTATAGCAATAAAGATAAACGTAAAGTAATACACGCTATTTGGTGTAGCAGTTGTACAACTACTATATATTATTAGTAAATGTAAGTTATATGGATATCTACTCTATGTATTCATCTCTTCATATGTATACTTATCTTATTTATTACTTTTGCTTGTAATACAACTATTTCTTCATACTTAATAATGCTTTAAATCTTTAAACTTATAACTTATAACCCTTTTCTCAAATAAAGTGATGGGTGCGGTATTGCTCTCAAAGTTTCTAAATTTCAAAGTTAAACGCTTTTCAGGAGAGGCCAACTTTTCCGTCAACTTAAATGTGGATTTCGAGAGAGAGAGAGAGAGAGAGAGAGAGAGAGAGAGAGAGAGAGAGAGAGAGAGAGAGAGAGAGAGAGAATAGTTGACTATTAAACTAAATGGAGATGTACTCTATGTCCAAACGGCGTCCAACAAAGTCCTACAAAGTGCACGATCCAGAGGTGGTCTTGTGTTCCTTTTCTCTTCACAACTCTCATCATCATCAAAAAGCAGAAAAACTTTGCAAAGTTGTCATGACTACTCAATACAACTCTCAAGTTATGGTAAGCAATAGTAGTTTTGATCGATTTTGTGCACTCACTACCACTTACTTCACTTTCGCTTCTTTTACTCTCTCTCTCTCTCTCTCTCTCTCTCTCTCTCTCTCTCTCTCTCTCTCTCTCTCTCTCTTCGCTTTCTTTTATAAACCAATACTATTTTGAGCCAACACTATCTCAATATATGCAAAAAGGAAAAGCAAATAAAAAAAATTTGTTGAGCTCACAGTGTCTCTATAGCCACGAAAGATCATTTATTTTATAAAATCATCGTCACTATTGTCGGTTAAAAGTTAATCTTTGGTCTCATATATGAAGAATTACACGTTAACCGTAAAGAAGCGTGATTTGCAATACAAGGAGTCAACCAATTGTCAAACAATACCCTCTCATTCTCACTCACTCTAAAGCTTCATTTTTCTACTTTTTTTTATATTTAACGGGTGTTTCGTTTTTTTGGCTAAACTTTTTTACTCTCGCATTTTTACACAAATTCGTTCAAACGTTGGGTCGTTTCACTTGAACTGTTTCAGTAAAGTCTATAAAAAATGCATTTTTCGTTCGGCAATTTCTATGCAGTCCAATCAGCAAAGAATAGTTAGTTTTCCCACTGTGTTATGTATATGCAAAACGCCCCCCGAGACTGACTCCTTATACATGTATACTATTTGATACAATACTATTTTATTTGACTTCACACACACAGTGCCAAATCTTATATAAGTTAAGCTCTTATTCTCAAATTCTTTCTAAAACTTGTGAGGACTTTAGTTAAGGTATTGGTGATCCTTAAGGCTCAGTCAGTTCAATAAGTATTTGGCAATATTTTTTGCGAGCTATGCTTGTTATAAATTTTATATTCTTTCTATTGGGTGTTTATTGATTTTCAATAGTATTTGGGCTAAAAGAAGAAACAAGAGTTTTCTGTCAACAAAAGACAGTATTAGATGTTAGAAAATAGCAAAATAGCAGCATTGCATTGCATCGCGTGCTTTCATATCATTTATTATATTATTGTCCTCTTTCATGTGAGATCAATAGAATTTGACGTTAACGTTACCATTCGTCAGAAGTTTGGTTGTCATTGTTGAGAAATATTGTGCGATAATATAATACTAGTAAAGAACTGTATAAGTAATCTACTGTATAGTATCTATTTTTATTATATTATATTTGTTTGAGTTTATGTCTAAAACTCACTCATCAGTTGGCATGCATTGAACACATCTTTTCTATCATTAAAATCTATATATGAGATACTGAACGTACGGACACTCAAAAAGCTTATTCTCAAAATATGTCGAGAATTTAAGGCAATAATCATTTCTACAAAAGATAATTGCAGTCAGCAGTCAGTCGGTTGAGCTCTCATAGAAGTGTTCAACTGAGGAAAGAGTGCCCAAACTCTACAACACATTGACTGACTATTGCTGTCTCTATTGCACTCTGTGTTTGGACGGATACTATCGGTGAGCATTGGTCAACATCAATACCAAATACTGCTCTACAGCCACTCTTACAATCATTTGTGCCTTTTGGCTCTATTACTTCTCTTGTAACAGCGTTTAGAGCACACACACATATATATATTCATACACATACTCATTGACACACACACTCTCTGACACACACTCATACGCACACACATAGAAACACAAAAGCCTGGAGAAAGACTGAAAGACTGCATATATGAAATTCGCTGATTTACGTTGCATTTGGCTCGTCGTCTCTCAATGTATGGAACACAACATTTGATTTATTGCCCACCTATAACTGCTTTTGCCTCTTTTGCTGCATTGCCGGCCATGCCTTTCCTGAGTCTTGTTTTCCCTTTCCATTCCATTTTAACTTATATTCAATATATATAGTGTACTGCATATGCCATTAACTTTTACCAATATTATTATTATTACTTCTAATGAAACATATTTTTATACAATTTAAGTGCATTATTCATACAAATTAATCGATCTTATGTTCAATTATTATCATTCTTAAGCTAGTATTGAGAGACATTAATTGGAACACCTTTTGACTAACAATTCTCTAAACTCATCAACTCATGAGTCATGTGCATGTCTGCGCCACTTTAGTAGATCTCAATCCACACTAGCAGTTGACAACCATAATTGAAAATCGATAAGGAAAAGGAAATGGTAAAGTAATTTTTGCTGTACTTTTTATTTTCAACCTGTTGGCTCTTTAGCTCATCAAACACTCTAAAAGATACGGACTATCATAAGAAGACAACACAGCAGGCAGTGATGCTTTAATGCCATTTTAAAAAATGCAATTCAGCTCAAATGTGTTGCCCTTTGGTGTGCATCTTATATGTTTCTAGTCTACCCCTCAATGAAAAACAAACTTTATTGCACCGCTTTTGACCCCCACTCTCTTCGAATAGATTAAGTCATATTCAAGTCAAACTCGATGAAGAGGTGGGAAACTCACTGAATGAATGAAAGAAATAGAGAATATGAGACGGAATAGACTAAAGACTTATTTTATGCAAAATAATGGTCACCGCAAACGCAAACTTTTTAGTGGTCCCATTTTTAATCTTGGTTTACATTTAAGATTTCATTTTTGTCATTTTTCCCATTTATATATTAAAACCTTTTCTACTCTTTAAGCTCTGTATATAGTTATCCTTTTTCTGAAGTTCAAATGCACTCAAACGCTAAAAATTATTCAATAATTCTAAATGATTAATGATATATAAATATATTCGAAATAGAATAACAAAATAAGCATAAACTATTGGAACATAGCTTACAATGAATTGTCACTAAATTTGTATAATGACAAAACTCAATATCAACTCAACTATGCAGTACTTCTAGACTTTACATTTATTCTCAATAGAGAATTATAACTTTACTAACGTTTTCACTCCTAATGATGTCGGCCTCACTATTTGAAACTTTATTAGAAAAAGGAAAACGTTTATTACCCCATCTTTTAGGGAATTTGTCAATAGAAGATTGTAGAAAAAGCGAAAACCAAACTAATCAATAAAACTTATTTAGCTGATAGCGTCTCCACTCGGGATCAAATCGACATTAGTCTATTGGGCGCACATTTTTCAGTTCCATCTCATATTTAACTAACTACTTCATAATTAATTCTTTTTCAGAAAGATAAGCCCAACTAAAATCCTTCAAATTTTTTACACGAGTATTTTATAAACTTGTATTTCACCTGTTATTTTAAATCAATTGAAGGTGAATTCACACGATGAATATCTTTCAGTTTTATTAATGATTGGTTAAAATTAAAATTTTGAAAAAATCGACAAAACAGTGATTGATTATATTTTATAATTCATGATGTTTAAGGCAACAATGGGCAGAACTTTCACAAATTAAATCTAAAATTGCCTCAAAACATCTGATTATAGACTAGCAATTATTGTAAAACGAGACTTGCCTTAATAATTAGCTTTTGAATCATTTTAAAACTAATGTATATTTAAACAAAAAGTCATTCGTTTAGTTCTTCATTCATTTATTCAAATTAAAAACTATATTAAATTCAAATGAATATAATTCAAAGTACATGAAAGGTAAATATATTTTCATTGCTTCATAAAAGAAGCATTGGATTTGATTTGACCACTTTGGTGGCTAATGATATTACAATATAATACACATTAATATAATGGTAGCAAAAAAGAATTTACATTATTTTTACATTAATAATAAAGAGAAAGTTAATAAACTAATTGTAAGTTTCTTGAAATCAAGTTTAAATTATTCAATGATGGATGTTATGGCTGGTATACTGGTATTGAAGAAGTAGTGCAGCATTGCTTCACTTTATCTCAACAAGTCTGATATTCAGAATGATTCGATTGATAGAGTAGATAACGATGAGAAAGCGCCATATCTAGAAACCTGCTCAACCTCGAGGCATAAATTAGTGGAAAAGCGGTTAAAGTTTAAAGAAAAATACCTTTTAATTTTATGAGTTTATGACAGTTTATGACATTCAGGTGAAGGAATACTTTTCAAAAATAAAGGAAACACATTAAGGGCTAAATGTCGACGCAATGACTATTTCGGGTGATGAGTCCATGTCGGGAAAATTTGTAAGAGAAGAGATCATTGTATATGACATTGTGAAAGAAAACTAAGTAATACTAGAGATACATAAATGGAAAGGTGTGTCTTAGTTCCTAATGAACACATTTTTCATCTTAAGCTTTGATTTCGAAACTGAAAGCCAGTCTTGAAATCTTTCATTCTTGAACTACAAATAAAATTAATAAAATTAATTTCCTCTTGAATTCATTTAACGTAAAATTTCCATTACTCAAAAACATAAGTAGTTTTAATCATCTTTTGAGTTATAAAAGAGTTGATTGATGAGTATTGTGTCATAATTTTGATGAGCGTGTTGTTAGGTATGAAATAATGGAACTTTGTTTTTGGTCTCTATCGTGAAGAGCAGTTGCGGAACAAAGTATTCTTCAGCCATATATTTTGAAGTCAACTATCATTTGAATATCATTAGAATATACTGAACGCCCTTTCGCCAGAAAAAGGGCGCTCAAAATAATTATTATACCTGTGAGGAAAAAACAGGAAAAGCCAAACAGACAGGTAAGAGGTTTTTGTCTTGGATTATAGCATATGATTGTACTGTTGGAGGACATAAAATGTTATGAGAATAAAAAATACAAATATTACACATATATTAAAAAATCATTATCAGATAATTTGAATAAAAAATAGCAGATCATTAATTAAATGTTAGTCCATTTTTATCGCATTAGTTATTATTGCTTTTTCTTTAAATACCAAGTTTTTACAAAGCGTCAAACAAATGAAGCAAACGATTGAACAGCAGAAGCACTTGTGCAGGAAATAATTCTTATTTCAGACTTGAAAATGCATGAAAATACGACTGACTACTAATTATACTGAGAGCGTGTTAGCGGAACATTTTGGATGAGTGCGTGAGTGAAATCATATAATAGCAAATCAAGGAATGGCCTAATGCTGGCCCTAATGCATAGGTTTACTGCAATCATCATTGAGTGCTTACTATTACTAACTGAACAGACTGTAATTCTATCCCAAAAATGAGAAAAAAACTTAGGTTTATATTAAAAGTTATTTTATGAGGTCAGGTAAAACAGTAATTCAAAATAGTGAGAATATTGCAATATCTGCCATAGATTATGTTCGCGTTCACACACTTTTAACAACATTATTTCGTTGGGAAAAAGCATGTTTTCAAGTCTGTGTTTTGCATTTCATGTCCGATAACCGTTAAAGTTTCAACGATTGCATGCATGCTAAAAAGGTAGAGTAGATTATATAGAATTTGAAATTTTTCTTATTTTCATAGGAAACAAACAAAGAGTGAAATAAAGTAAGAAATAGAAATGAGAGAGAGAGAGAGAGAGAGAGAGAGAGAGAGAGAGAGAGAGAGAGAGAGATAACTCATTATAGATGCGCATATTATTAGTTGAAAACAAGCCTGTATGCCATTATAGTTAGCCTGTAGTGCGCAAAAAGTTAGATTCAAGTGTAAGACAGTGATGAATTACTGTAGCCCAAAGTGTAATTATAATTCCTGTACCCCATCCTAAAGTTCCCCCCCATTTCTCCCCAAAATTCTGGTTATTTGGCAAATACTATCTACTCTTTTGAATGGCGCCCTTCTTCACAACAGGAGTTCGGGTGGAGAAAAACCAAATTCTGATGAGTTTTTTCTTTAAAGATCAATAGACATTATTTTTTCGTATTCTTTGAGATGAAAGTATATTAGAAACTGCATCTCAGAGATCATGAGATCACTCAATGTTCTGTAGTTTTTATAGATTGTGTCAAAAGTTTGCGATTCAACAATTTTTCAAAAGGAAAATGAAGAAAATATAAAATATGAAATGAAATATAAAGAAATAATTGCAGTATTGATGGAAAAGAGTGAAGAGGGGATGTTTGGAAGATGTGACTATCAATAATTTTGTTAACCATTTATTATGCACATGCGTGAGTCCATAGCAAATAATTTAGCGATAGTATAATATAATGTGTCGCATAACAAATATTTGAATTTCATTCAGCAATATTAACATTTCTAAACATCAGGGCTATTCAATATTTTAAATTTAGTGGCGTTCAGCCCAAAGAACCCTTTTTTGCGTGATTACAAATCGTTATTATTCTCCTTTTTTCGCTTTATAAATCAACCGAAAAACGATTCAAATGATTCTAAAATTTCATTTAACTATTTAACTAATGTAATCACAAGAATTGGCTTCAAATGCTTTATAATTCTTTTATAATGCTTTGCATGATTCAAACTATAATAGAAAATGATTCGACCCCTGATCTTATGTCTGCATAAATGGAAGTAAATCTCTTTGTTCATAATTGACATTTCATTTCTTTAATAAATCATTTCATCAAATTAAATATTCATAATTCATTAAAATCTTTACAAGCTCTCAACATTCAATAGATTTAAATTTATTTTTAAATTAAATAATCTTAGAAATAAGATCTTATCGCACATTATAATAAAATAATTTCCGTTTTCAGTTTCAAAGTTTATTAACTGCATGTTAGTATTCAATAATGAAAAAAAGTGGAAATTCTGAATCGAAAAACAAAAAATGTATTTGAAAAAAATATGAAATTGGTTAATATGATTGGTGATAGTGTGGAGGACATGAGTGAGTGTCTCATCATTGCTAAGATAGTTAAAGCTGTAGATAAGGTCGTCGTAATCATAGATGACTAGAGTATTAGCAAACAGTATTAGCAATCTATGTTTGAAGGTCTTTAGTAAACTTGTACAGCGAGTTATTTAATTAAACACAACTAATTCTAAAGGTCTGCTAAGCAGAGAAAACTTAAGGTTGAAAAACAACTGTTGCGATTGCCGGACCCCTTACACCCTCTTTTTGCAATTTTGAAAATGTTTTTTAGAAAGTCACTCAGCACAATAGGCTCATCCATCTTTCGGCCAATGTTCACGTAAAATAATGCGATAGTGTGTTTGGGACCAATTTATCATTGAGTATCTCATAAATCAATGCTAATCTCAGAATTGCATTTCCTTTTCAAAAATAGCGAAAGATGTGACATAAAAAACTGGCAAAACTGTCCGTCAAACAGCATATATGAGATATGAGTATAAGATGAAAATCAAAAAATAAAAATTTGACCTCAAACTCACTAACTTCGAAACATTCTAAACATTCTGAAATTCAGATGTTTGGCGTGCTTTCTGTGCTCTACACCCAAACAGGTTTTTATTTATAATCATTTTCTTTTTATAAAACATTAATATATTTGTAATATTGCGGTATATTATTATTCTTTTTTCTATTCAACTACTGATTATAAAAGTATGAGAAGAGAGTTTCACATATTTAATAGTATCTAAAACAACATCTGCATCAAATTCATGTGTTATTATTGATGCAATTCATAGTGTATTTTTAATATTCTTACAGCCAGTTGTTGTTTATGTCACTGCAAGTTGTGTGTGTTGGGCAATGATTAATGTATATTTTTGCTAATTTATTATGTGCTACCTTTGCAAGTCATATGATTGGTTGGTGTTATTCCTACCTGCCAATGGGTCCCCACTAGAGTATGATTAATGTTTGACCCCATAACGACCTCTGTGTTGCAGGAGCTAAACAGAGAGTCTATGATAGGCTGGAACAGATCGACCGAATATCGATTCTCAAATAGGAGAGTAAATGCCAACCATGAGAAATAGTGAAGATGAATGCCATCAGCAAAAATAGTTTACCAGAAATGCAAAAATATTTTAAATTAAAAATATGTTGAGCTGATTATTATTAAAAGAATAGAAGCACTCAGTTATTAAAGTTTTTGAGAGCACTAATTTTTATAACTCATGAATTCGAGTTATGCTCTATTAAAGGGAAAGTGAAGTCGACCTTTTTTAATAAACAGCAAATACCACATAGACATCATTCTATGTATACAGAAGAGAGACTACAGAATAGGGACTACAGAATGGAGAATACAGAATAAAGAATAGTTAGAATAAAAGCAAAGATATTGCATTGAGTGAACTGCTAAGTAAATTCTAGCCTCTATCGCAGTATAAGTACAGTATGAGTACTACCTTTTTCGCATACTATACTGAAGCGCTCACAAAATTTTAAATCCAGTCTATTGTCTCAGTAGTAAATTAATGGAAAGCACGCTGAGTGAAGTTACTTATAAATCCTTGCCTTTTCCAAAAAGTTAATCTCGTCATAAATTAAAAGTCAAGTTATGCATTTCATACATATATATAAAAGGCAGATGCAATTCAAAAAGCTGCTAAAGCTTCAAATCGCGGGCATTATGCAATATATTGCAGAGATTGATAGCAGAGCTTTGATAGTATAGTATAGGAATTTAATTACACACTCCAATAGGTATAAAATGGTTCGCGAAAACACTTTCGAGATTTTGATGGAAAGTTTTGAGATGCGAAAAGTGCACATTTATGGGAAAGTGAGTGCAGCAGCAATTTGTTGCCAAACTCAAAGACCGTATTTGATGAGTTTGTAATGATGAAAAATTTGAAGAGATCACTACTGAAAAAAATGGACAAAACAAAGCACTAATGACAACACAATATCGAATTCACTAAAAAACTAAACTCAACTACGAAATAACGAAATGTTTAAACAATCCTAAGTGAAGACAATTGCAAATGTGTGATCTTATGCCAAATTTAGCTTTAGATTCATTGTCGCAAACAATTGAAAGTAATGACTTCAGATAAAATAAGCTTAGCTTTAGTTAAGAATTGGTAAAATGCATCTCAAACATAGAGATCGAGCCAACCGTTTAGATAGAATTATTGCTGCTTCCAGTCTTTCATGACATTGAAATGGGAGTAATATGGCTATAGTGGCAATACTATTAGTAATGATGAGGGCAACAGCAAATAAATCTTATTACAACCTCACAGATAGTCAAAACTTTTAAGAAACAATTACAATAAGAAATGGTGTTTAAAATGCGCGTGTTTTCCTCTTGTCAGCAAATAGGCCATAACCAGTTTTCCCCACTGCCTCTTTTATTTTTATTGTTATTGCTTTTTGAGTGTATGTGTGTGTGAGTGTGTGTGAGTGTGTGAGTGTGTGTGTGTATGTGTGTGAGTGTGTATGTATGCCAACATTTTCTTGTACTCAATGTCTTTTGCTATGCTCTGAGAAAATATTAAACTATGGACTTATGTTGTTCTATATGAAAGTCTGAGTGACTGACAAAAAGCGGGAGAGAGTAAAGAGAGTAGCATTTGTTTATTGGCAATAAATTTACTAAAATTGATCCCAAGACTGAGACCACCCTAAACGGCACATCCCTTAACTTCTTTTAGATTTTTGTGCACCCAAAATACCCAAAATATAATTCACACTCTGACCAAATGGTTATTCTTTTATGTTTGTAGTAAAAGTAGATTCATTCAGTTTCAAACAAAGATTTGTTTCTTTGCTCAATATGAGTAACAACGAGACCAATGTTCAACTGTTCAAAGTTAACAACGAGACCAACTTTTGGTTCTATCAATAGAGAAAAGGAAGGAAATTCTTGTGCAGCACATCTGGCTCTGGATGAGATGATGGGTAAGCTTGAAGTTTGTACTTCTTTTACATGATAGAGAATTGAGTGGAAAAATAGGGAATACTATAGTAGAGAAATAGATAGTTCATTGCATGCTGTCATGCTTTATCATAGTTTCACTTTTTGCATAAAACAAAGCAAACACGATAATGCAATATATATTTGTATCCGGGCTTTTTTGCCGCTATCTATCATGATTATAGCAAAGTTAGTAAAGTAAAGCTAACACAACATCGCAATAGTGCTATGCATAGCAAGTCTACAAGAAGAGAGAGACAGAGAGAGAACACAAGAGCAAATGCAACATCAGCAGCAATGGCAACGTCTCACTCTCTCATACATTTGTCATTGGTTTAGGTATACGTTTTAAGCCAAACCACGAAAACCACCGTACAGTATGCCATAGACTAGCATAATAAATAATATAACTAACTGCTTATGCTTTCATATAATTTATTGCAAACTTGCGAAAGGACATGTTCGAGAGAAGGCACGCATCCAACCAAATAGGAAATGAGTTTCAATTCCGTTATTATCGGCTCATCAAACAGTGATGGCAAGTATAGCGCATACATAGTCTACAATTGTTTTCATGGTATACTAGTTTATATAAGACCTTTTTATATTAAAATAAACTTCAAAACCTTTTTCACATATCATCTGCCATGAGGTCTCTCTCCCTCTATCTCTCTTTCAAACACTCTCTTCAACACTCTCTTATGTGTCTCACATGTCTCTCTCATTTTTACTCTCAATGCCAATAACAGATTCTACTCTTAGGTAAATCCCGAAGTGAAATGAAAAAGTGACTCATCATATAAATCAGGATTCCTTGTGTGTGAATAACAAACTTAGGAGAGAATTAGAGAGAGTGAAAATAGAGAAAGAGAGAAAATAAAGAGAAATAGAGACACATAGAAAACTAGCAGTATTTTCAGTTATATAGGGCTTTACAATCGATGGGCGCTTGCATTGGACTCAAGCGAAATTCAAAGTAATCAATCAGTGATGTCAATGGCAAAGCAAAGTTTTCTAGTTTTGTTCTATGTTTGAGTTCTAGAGTCATAGCTTGAACATAGCATAGATGCACACTTGCGCGCACAACACATGATTTATAATCCTAGATTGATTGCAAAACACAATTTTTCAGATACAAGCAGCCAAAGACCAAAAATATACCCAACATCAGTCGATAGCAAAGAACTCAATGCATATTATCTTATACTCTTATTTTTATACTTTTCTACCAAACAGTCAAATGTACACAACAATACATTCAGTCTTATATATTAATACTATTCTTATTCCTCAAAACCTCATAAGATAAACATCATTAATGGATCTAACAATTCAAGAATGAAACTAAAACTTTGTTGCACTCAATGTATTCCTCACATGCTTTAACACAATGGCTGTCAAACAACTAGAGAGGAGTTTTACACTACAGGTAATAATTCAGATGAATCAAGATTTGCCATTTTTGTCGCGATGCCAATGAGGGTCAACTGTAATGCACTTCATATTGTAATAGACTATAAAGAAAATTTATAGTTCAGTCAAACAAAATGTGTTGCAATAATATTATAATAATATTATACAGAGTTTCCCTTAAATGAGGTGAAAGGCAGATCATATCTGTGTTATCTAATCACTAAAGAATTAATAATAGAATGAACATCAAAACTTGATTAAGAGTCAATTCATTCTTTTTTGATGTCTGTGAAACTGTTACATCTCATTAACTTTCCATAAGATAGACATAAATTTTATTTCTTATGAATTATGTCTTTCTAAAAATGTATTTCTCTTTTCAATACAAATAAAAATAACTGAAATGGCGGTCACTTTTAATCTGTAACTCATATTAATGATCATATTTATTATATTTAATGTTTTATTATCAATAAACTGTTATTCAATAAATTTTCCATTCAATAAATAGCTGTGAATATAATTTATTCATATAATAAATATTTAAATACAAACTTTATATGAACTAATTATAAACTAATTTGTCTGATCTAAACAAATAAAATTTGTTGTATATTTAAACAAGTTTTACATGCTCTAAATTTTATACCTTATTATGAGTTAATTTATTATAGCTCTTATGGAAACAGTATTACAATAATATTATTTTCTTTCTTATAGAGTAAGGACATGTAATGCAATTACGAAACCTCAATGAAATAGTCGATAATTACAGCGTAAACTGGATTTAATTTATGATAATTCACTTTTTTTATTGATAAATCAAAATTTTTATGATTTTAAATTTTCAATTATTTAAACTGACTCTATTTTTTGCTATATAGTATACTTTATAATGTATGAAATCGATAAATTAGGAAAACTATATGGTTTGCATTGTCAGTAATGCCTATAATGGTAAGCTATATATAAATAAAAGTCACATAAGTTATACATAATATATACATTGGTCAACATTACATTTGTTTGAAAATATTTCATTTTCATCACTCTATTATGTCAAATAAACATAATATTATCTAAATTTATGATATTATTAATAAAAATTTCTATAAATATGGATTCAGGAAAGTTTGATGAGTTCTCAACATATATTCCAAATGTGTTCATTTGAATTCACATTATTCTCCAATTTGAACGAGTTTTAAGGTTGTAATAAAAAATATTATTATACCGACAATTAAAAGTGTTAATAGATTTATGGCTAAGATAATTACGTATAATGTGTTTATGAATAGTCTATAATATAAATGAATATGAATGAAAATATAGAATTAAAGATGAGTAGTGATAGACAAGAGGACTCTTACTGTAAGAGATAGTCAAGTTATGTCGATAAATAGCTGGTAATGGAGTTACAATGTTTTACAGCAAACACACTAATTAGAGACGTAATTTGAGTGTTATATTTCATGTCATAATTCAAATTTATGAATTTTGAACTCCACCCCTCCATAATGTACACTATGTTTATATATATGTCGAACGCCTTCTTTTTCAAATTGACTTTAAGTTAATTAAGTTCTCTCATATAGTGATTGTTTATTTTTTCTTTTTGCTCATCATTATTGATCATGAGTGAAGAGCATCTCTGAAGTAAGTATAAGTCATAAGATAAGTTAGAAGTAAGAAATAAGTAGAGAAAAAGTACGACAAATCTAATATGAAACATATTTGAGAGGTAAAACTGATCACTTTAGTGGCGAAGACTGACATTTATATGCTCTAAAAACTGAAAATGCAATTCAATGGAAATGGAAGTAAAAGATCAGTGAGTGAAGTGGGTCTTTACCCGAAAAAAACATTCTTAGCAAAAGGCAAAGCACTGTAGGGTTTAAAGTTTAGAAGTAAAGCTGTTTACGATAGTTGCGGTAGAAATTCAGGCAAGAGATATAGCATTAAACATTTGTAACTTTGTTCGACTCAAGCAGTACAGTATAGTTGAGAGAAGTTGAGAGAAGTTAAGACTAATGCAAGAAAGCATTTATAGTATTGATAACTGCTTCTCGAGAAAAGTTAAAAATACAAACTTTTAAACCAAGCTTTGACTTCTTGTAAGAAAACTTTTAGCAACGCATGGATGGGGATCAGAAAGATAACAGCACCACAAAGAGGCCGCTTTTAGCTTCTTCATTGACGACTTTAAAACTGCAGGTGTCTTCTGCTTCGACTAACTTATTTTGTTGCAGCTATTATTCTATGCACTATTTTCTATTAAAAGCCTTACTCTTCTCACTCTTCTGTTTCTTTTCTGTTTTATTTATTTATGGAGTTTCTACTGCTGTCCAGTTTTAGCAGAAGGACAACAAAATAGCACCAAAAATAAAGACTAACGGAGAGAGAGTATGAAAATAGACAGAGATAAGAGAGAAAATACATAGTAAAACACACCTTAAAAAGAGATAGAATAAAAGCTCTTAAATTGAACAACAAAATAGTGAATACATTGGTGGACACATTTTAGAGTAAAAACTGCACTAACATTATTCAGTATAAAAGTTTTTGTGTAGTGAAAAGTTCAAATTGAATATATTTCATATAAATTTATATTTATATTTTGGTAACATTTCGTATTCCTATTTTGATTAAATTAAGAAAAGTTCACTATTTTTTGTGTTCTTCATTTGAAATGTACGCCTATTTTGCGATGTGATATCAGAGTGCTATCATTTGTCATAGAGAAGCAAACTTTGTTTCGATAAGTTTTCTTCGGTTATATTGTAACGCATTCTGGCCTCAAGAGATTCATCAATTTCAGAGCTATGTTGACATTTTCACTGCAAATACCTCAAGGGATGCGAACGAGTGAGAGTGAAGTGAGTGAATGACTCAAATGTACTCTCTATTAGAGTTGTATGCATTTTGTGAGCCAACTTCAGCAGAAAACATGCAAAGATATCATGCAACTCAACTTAATATAGTTAGAGATACCAACACAAAACTCATACACCAAACACACGCACGCTATTGTCTGTAGTGCAGGAATACCATTATCTACATTACTATACTATAAAATCAAATCAGATTTGCCTCTAAGCAGGTTTACCATAAGAATACATGAAATACAAGCAAAAGATATGAACACTATGTGTCCTCCTGTCGAGGGAACTAAACGTACTCTAACTTACTTCTTAGCTCTTTGTAAAAGTTCATTCATTTCACTATTTTTTGTATAGATTGTAAGTTCTATTTACAAATAGAACATATATTTGGTTGTATTAACATTAGAGCAAACCTAATACTAGAAGCAGAATACTAGTAAGCAATCAGAATTACATGTTTCATATCATCTCACATTCCGATAGTGGGGAGAAAATTGAGTTTAGAAAAGAGTGAGACCTAAAAGCAGAGAAATGGCGAAAGAGTGAGAGAAAGAGAGAGCCATAGTATGTGTAGATGTGTGTGGATGTGTGTGGATGTGTGTGTGGATGTATGTGCCTATATATAAACAGATATAAGTTATATATATTATCATAGTATGGCATTTACAACTCGAAAGTAACTGCACTTGTATAGAACCTATAATATGATGATAAAAGTCGTCACTCTATAATCTCTGTTTATTAGCTCCATTCAGTAGCCTAATTAAGCGTGAAAGAGGCCAAGTATATGAAGGTTATTGCTTCCGATTGTTTATGTATTACACAAGGTTATCAAAATGATTGTTTACGCGCTAAACAACTACTAACTTATTTCGAATGCCTCTAACTTTCTCTATCACTCAAATCTTCCTCAATTATATAAGCATTATCTCAGACTATGTAAATTCAAGTGTCTTTTCAGATATTTTGTTTTTTTCTTAGATTTATGTTAACCCATCCATATATTAGACTCCACGCAAACATTCAAAATGAAATATAACATACAGAATGAATTATCGTTTTGTGAATATGAAAATTAAATTAATAATAATCATCATTACATTAGTTGGAAATACTGGTATATATCAATAGAATGCATGTATCACTTGTTTTATTGATATCAAAATATGTGGATCTTTTAATGGAAAATTATGCTCACAATAACTCTGTATAAAGATTAAAAATGAAAGACTATCTGAAGAGAAAAATATTTAATAATATGCTTCAATGAAAATGGTATGAACAATGTTGTGTTGCTTTAACAGTATCCTCATTTCCTGACTGTTCAGACTGTTCAGATTTTTTGGATCTGATCTCTCTCTCTCTCTCCCTCTCTCTCTCTCTCGCCCTCTCTCTCTCTCTCTCTCTCTCTCTCTCTCTCTCTCTCTCTCTCTCTCTCGCATTGATTTATTAATCAGTTTCTCTCAACTGAGTTGTGTAGGGTTACACTATTACTAGTTTTGAAGTCAGAGCTAAGCCAAATCAGCTTAGCGAGTGCACCAGCTGTGCTCAAACCCTTCCCTTTTTGATGATAAAAGCGAATTTAATTTGCAAAGAAGTGCCAATGAAAAATCGTTTGCATGAAACTATCAAAATACGTAACATTGAATATATGCAGCACGAAATAGAGAGTCTATCAGAGCAGTGAAAGGGAAAGCACGAAGAGAAATGAAACTATGAAACTGTGCAGATATGCATTTTGAATTAGAAAACTAACATAGAAAGGCTGTTCACTCATCCATGTGTTATGCAATGCATGGCATCCACTTTGGATTGAATGCACATCAAAATTATAAGTTAGCGATTTTCATATTCTGGCCGCACATTTCTATTTCTCAGTTTTTGCTTCTATGTGAATACACTATACAAACATATAACTTATATTCATATATTATCTAAACTATATATAATTCTATAGAATATGTATACGTATATTCATTGGAATATATTGTAGAAAACTTTTTGCTGCACAACTCTTAAGTTATAGAAATAAATATATGTGACGTGAAGGGGAAGCGAGTGTGGAAGTATTGGCGAATCAATAAAAATAAGGGCTAGAACTGAAGTCGAATCGAAAATACATTAAATGTGCACAAAAGCAATCGATACTAATGCGTTGTATGGCTGACTGATATGATAGTATAGTATTCTGTTGAGAGCGCACAACTATTTTAGTGCTATTTTTGCCATATATACAAAACTGTTGTATTGCTTTTTCAAAGGTGCAGTTTTGCGCTACACTATGTATTGCCTTTTATAGTAAACTTTTCGTCTTATAAAAGATACAGTACAGAGAAGGAGAGAAGGATGATGTCTTATCTTAGTGGGAATAAGAGAGAAAACTCTTCACATCGATGACAATGACTGATGAATATGGCCTACATTGCTCTCACATTGCTCTTACATAGCTATACACTTCTATACACAACTTTTAGCTTAACATTGCCAAAGATATGATCAGAACCGGTCATTCATCTCTGTCTAACATTCATTACTGAAACTGCAATCTTCACGTTCAACTTCAGTCAAATTAGCGCTACATTGCTATTAAACTAAACTTTTTAAAAGCTATACATCTATACCATATATTTATATATAATGTTATGGATGTTATGGATTAATACACATGATAAGTGACTACATGCAAAAGAGATGTTCACAATGTTCACTATACAACTTATAGCCACACCTGAGTCTCAAAATGACATAAAATATGGCATAAATATGGAATATAAGAAGTGCACTGCATTTGAACTAAGCTTAATATATAGTATATTTATATATAATTTTTTAGAGTGAGTGTAAATCCAATACTTTGAGAGCAAGAATGACAAAAATTACAAGAGGGTGAGTCTCTCTCTCTCTCTCTCTCTCTCTCTCTCTCTCTCTCTCTCTACCATTCATTCAATATTTCTTTTACTATTTCTCTATTTCTCTACTTCTTTTTCGATTATAACAATTGTCATAGAGTTCAACACATCCGTGAGAGCCGCCCCGCCAATGACCCCAACAGAATCTCACGATCACTTTTTAATACTGAGCTATAAGTTTGCAATCTTATACTCTTATAGTTATGATTCACCCCTAAGTCTTATATTAAAAAAGTTCTCTCAATTTTAGTTACACAACAACATCTTCATAAGCCATAAGCACACAAGAGAGAGAAGAAAGTAAGAGAAAGAGGGAGCACAAGAGCATGAGAGTACATGAGAGAGCACAAGCCAACTATACTGAAAGTTATTATGGATATGAAATGATGCAGTACTGGTGTGCAATAGATTGAAAATCCCCCTCTTTTCTTTTCGCTTTTCTCTGATTTATGCGACCAGGATTTGAACCAACACAACCATTCGGACGTGAAAATATGAGTTATATAAGCAATACATGAGTACATTCATATAGAATACTCTACTTTATGTTATGCAACGCTATGCTATTGCAATCCAATTCTTATATTCACGTGGACTCAAGTAGTGATGAAGTGGGGATCGGGATATTCGAATAGAACCAATACAGTGAATACAGTACAGGCAGTAGAGATCATAATATAAAACTCGCATTGAGTCGTCATAATAATAAAAGGCGCATAAAGTTAGGCAGAAATGCAAAGCCCGACCAATGAATCATTATTTTTTCAAGTGATTCTTCACTTTTACTGCATTAAACATATATTATTTGTTGGATATCCCTCTGATTCAAAAAATATTCGGTTCTGTAATTTAAATTGAATTGAGAATGAATGAAGAGTATGACTGAGAATGAAAAATAATATTAACATTTTATGCCGTCAGAAATAAATTATTGGTTCTATAATGAAATAAATATTCCTTATATCGCATACATATGAATGGATGTGCTATTTATTCATTTGTTGACTTATTGAAGTAAAAAATAGATTTCCGATCTTTATTGTCTATATGATTATTATTAATATTTTTCTATATATAGACACTTTTTTTTATATAAAAATTTGAATTGAGTATCATTAATATTGAGTGTGTTTCTCAATGAGAGTTAATATATAAAAACAGGTGCGCTTATTATGAATGATCTTTTGCGAGGCAAATGGTGGTCATTATAGAAAGAACACTTGCAGAGCTTCAGCCTCGTGTCAATCCATCATTTTTGGCTCACAGTGTGGTTCCAACTGAGAGAAAGGCAGGTGTTTTGCCCCTTAAAATTTTCATCCACTAATATATAGAGACAAACATAAACAGAAAGTATTGGCTACTCATGAATTATGAAAAATAATGTTATCATTGGTTTTAGTGTATTGTTATAGTTGGTAATAAAGTTAAGTTTTCAAATTAAATCGCTATCTCTTATCTCTGTTTCTCGTGTCAGTTGTCAATATTCATTAAAAACTCATTTCATGCCAGTGACAAAAAATAACATTAAGTATAACCAAATTTTGGCGGAGCAAAACTTTTTTGTCTGATTTTCTTTTTTAAAGCACATTTAACACCTTTCAGTAACTTATCTATAATTTTTTCAACTTTTTTCACCGATCATTAAACTGAGTGTCATTAAAGTCTTTTTTGGAGAAAGCATAGACTCCACTATAATTATCAAATTATAACTTGAAATTTAGTGAATTTGATGCAAATATGGAAATAAGTTGCTTTGATTAAGTGAAAGGAAAAAACATAACTAAACAAATGGCATTAGTATTGAATAGATTGAAAATGCATTGTTATTGTATTATGGTTTGACTTGTTTCTGTAAACTTAATCGATCCCAAATTCATCATAGTGTTGTTTGTTTGCTCATGTTGTGCAATGCACTCACTTCACTCAAGAGAAATGGTTTCTTGGCACGCTCTCTTTACTTCTCTTCCTCCCTCCCCATCTCATCCTCTTTGCTCTTTATGCTCATACAGTGCTCATATTGATTCAATTTCAATTGTCTTTAGTGTGCTATATATTAATACAACTACGCTATACACTACAAATTCTCCATTTTGAACATTTTCAACATTCATATTTTTTCATAACTATACAAAACAAGTTTCATCAATCACTATATACATGACTAAATCAGCAATTTATCGGTTCTAAACAATTCCATTTTAATTTTTGGGAGGTTTTGTATCAATAAACTAAAACCTCCACATTATAATCTATACTTCAAATATAAGTTATAGTGAAATAAATTGTTTAAGAAAAAATTTATAAACTAGAATATGAAATGAACGCCTATTTTCAAATAAAATTTATGAACAATAACAATTTTTTGTTTCCATTTTTATGAATTATTCAGTAGATGCTCTCGCAATTATTTTATAATTTTTATGTGTCAAATCATGTTTAGAGTGGGTTTGATTTGAATTCATTACTGGATACAAGAATAATGATAGAACAGTTCTCACTCAATTCAACATTAAATATTACAATTTTAAATATGTATTATAATTCAATATTTAATCATTAAGTAGTTATTTCACAGCAATTCATTTTGATGATCATTAAAATTAACAATCAAAAGACATTTAAAATGTTATTAGTGGTAATTTAATGAAAAACAATTGAATATTGTGCTCAATTATTCTATTTGTTCAATGATAAAAGTCTGTTATTATTTGAATTGAAAATTGAACCTTAATTACTAAATATTATGTAATAGTGAGTAGGTTTCAAAATAGAATAGTTGAAGTATAAGTTCAAGTTTGAATGTTTTGAGTGTATGACTCTTGGCATAACTCATTTTTTGTCAGTATTATTTCATTTTTCTTTTGTTACTTTACACGTCTAACTTATTTTTTCAATACTGGCATGTAATATGAATTCACATCCTCTAAGATAAAAGATATAAAAACTAAGATAATTCTAATTCATCAGTATATATACTGTTTATATATATGAGTACTGCATATATACGTTTCGATAAAATGGTAAACGAAGAAAGTGAGAAGAAGACAGCGCTGTATCCTTTCATCATCATTATAATCACAAATGAGAAACTTTTCTCTCCATATTTTATAATAATAGGGGTTTTATAAATATATCCTAAGGGGACACACACTCGTACATATACTAAACACAGGCAGAGCATTGAATCTCATTTAATGGATAGACCGAAAAATGATACAAATTGTAATTATGTACTGCACGTAATTTGTAATTATAAACGACAAAAATTTCAACTTCACAACCTTTACGATAACATAGAAGACAAAGAAAACTGATATCAACTTTGAAATTAACAAAATTTAGTGCGAATGAAATGAATAAAAATAGAATTAACAATAGCTTTGTATTACAAGTTGAGTAAATATCATTTGCTCATGCATTCTGAGAACGTATTTGTGAATATTTCTTTTCTACATTATTGTATATGAGTATACTGTTTGGCACTACGAATGTGGATGTGATGCACATCGATCTCCAGCAGTGTTTGTCTTTTTATGCAGGAAATGACCGCTACTGTAGCACAACTGCCATTCGAGTTAATGCATCTCTCTTTCAATAGTTCTCAAAATACCAGAAAAGGAGAGGCTCTACAAAAAGGGTTTCCATATATCACTGTATTTACTACTGTTCAATCAGTCTTTTTTCGAAAATTAGTCAAAATTAGGGAAATATGGCTGAAAAATAAAGCGAAAAGTAAAGCGAAAAATATCTAACGAGTAAGCATTTATGTAATAAAGTCTTTCAACGGTAAGAAGAGAGTTGAGGCGAAACGAAATTGGATGAATTGGTAAAAGAAATTGTCAGTACAGTAGCGCATAAGCGCATATCTATAACATATCTGGCAGAGGCACACATTCTACACAGTAATTAAAAGAGTCTTTCATCTTCTTTCAAGCATACAGAGAATATACGTCTGACATGACTAAAAATAAATGACACAATCATTTATTACTAGCGATACAGTGTAACTATTTATTTACTAACCATAAGATATATATACTTTTGAGTTTAAGTACAAAAGAAATATAAAACTCCAACTTTTTCTTCTTTTTAATAATTCAAACAATGCAAGTATAATATACTATATTATATTATATTCTCTATAATAATCTATATAATACATTGTATGTGTGGTATTGCCCTTATATTGGGTGCAACATTGTTAAGAATTTAAGATTTATTAATTCCATACATGAAAATAATAAGATTAATAATGAAATTCTGTTAAACATGCTTTTAATCATATTTCAATATGTAGTATAAGTTATTTTTATTTTTATATTAGTATTCAGGCATTTAGTTGTTTGGAAGACACGAAGAAGTGATTAATGATAATATAATGCTTTAAATCTAATTAAGTCAATAATAAGTTAAGGTGAGAAGAAAGTAATCATTAAAGTATTAGTAGTTATACTATATAAGTAGTAAGCATAGTATGAAACTTACTTTAGGAGTTTATTAAGTTTGAATCTTAACAAATGTCTATTCATGCTTATGAAAACAGAATTTTTTACCTGACATAATGTAAATATTCGTTCAATAAAAATAAGATTTCTTTGTGAACTAAGTGAACAATAACGATATGAAGCCATTTTGGGTTATTTGGCCACCGGGCCGATGAACTTAGGCTTACATTGTATATAATATATTAGCTTATACTCTACTATCAAAGACTTTCTAACTAAAAAACAGGAATAGTTGCCTTCGGCAGCCCTCAAGTGGCAGTTTCTGGTAAACATAAAATTGAACGAATTCGAGATTAGCTTATTCTAGTGTGACGTCAAATAACTGCATTTAGGCGGAGATACATTAGAAATGCGGCTACAATTCAGGTCCAATCAAACACTTTTGTACGCCTTTGCAGTCATGAAAGTTCACATAAATCATTGTTTTCGAGGGATGGCCTGCATGAGTGCCCCCCAATGGCCTCAAGCATTTACAGCAAACATAATGATATACCACTGCTTTCAAACATTGGATTCACTATTAGAAGTGCATCTAATCTCAAATGCAATGCCTTCTCTTTCTGCTATTCTTAATCTCAATGCTTTAGATCAACAGTTGTTTCTTCGTATAAACTTTTGCTGAACAAAAACTTAGTCTATTTATTAATAGCTTAAACAATAATAATGTCCCAAATGTTACTACTTATTAACTAAAGTGGTCCTCCGATGACCAAAACCATTACTTATCGCACAACTTCTTCTATAATAATTTTCCAAATGTGAGCCATTTTTTATCTTAAATAATATTTTATTCAATTAAAATAGAGGCTCAAAGTATCGAATGGCAAACTTTATTCTGTCATTTAATAGGCTTACAATCATTATCTATCATCATATTTCAAAGCTAACCCATCACTGATTTCTGAGTAGATCTCAAAATTAATTCTGATCTTCTTATTATAATTTTATCATAACTTATTTCTTATGAAATATATCATCAATTTTGTTGCAACTTTTCTCCCAAAATTGATTTGAAGAAACTTTAGCACAAGTTTTTGATCTTTAAGTCAACTTTATTAAAGCCATATTTTATAATATAGAAAAGTTATAATATATTAAGGGTTTTTTGAAAAATAATATTGATCTAAATTTCGCTATAAATTGAAGCATTTATTTTATTTTATTATTATTTTTCATTTAAGTATCTTAAGTATAGTGATTGTAACCAAATATCGAGTAGAAAAATATGAAATTTTTCATTCATCAAACTTTAAATAATATTAATAAAGAGTCTTATTTTAGAAAAAAAAAGTTTACATTATCAAAAGCAAGATTTTTAAATTGCGAAATAAATATAATTACAAACTTTGTTTTCTATTTTGCTTGAAAAGTCAAAAACTGTCTGTATTTCACAGAATAATAAATTTCGCTTAATTTCAAAAACCGAAAAGTTATGAGTAGAATATGACCAAACATTGCTTTTATGTTGAATACCATGAAATGAGCTGAATTGTGTGGGATTTTATCTGTTGGAATTTTAATTAACTTTACAATAGATAAAACATGAAATTAATTCAAATAACTTAATGAAACTTATTTTTAATTATGTGAATTCTCTCGTTTTTTCAAATTGGAAGAAATTAAAGACTAAACCAACACCTTGAAAGTTATCATTGAAAATATGGAAATAGAGATAAATAATTCAAACTGATTAACATATATATGAATGAAATTAAATACGTGTAGAATTGATTTATTTGTCACTTTAATCTATCAATAATCTCAGTAATTAATTATTTTCTCACAAGACTTATGATTTTTTAGGATCTGTGAGAAAAGATAATTAACGTGATCGACAAGCGTGAGGACATTTTTTTCATTGATTAAGAATAAGAGCCCACAAGCAATCAGTAAATTTTGAAGACTTGTAGACACATAAGCACTAAAAAGTTATTAAATTTCAATCGTCTTGACCTTTATAGTGAACCTTTATTTGATTAAATTAAGTAATTTTGTAATAATGTTCTGAACTCGTGACCAAATATTTACTTGCGTCAAACTTTTCAAGGTTAAAATTAATTGCCGAGTCGTTTGAACCGTAGAGAAAATTTTGAAAAATAAATTAAACTGATTTCTCAACACAATTAAGCTCACAAACAAAGGCTTATATGGCATCGACAAAAATGATACTTCAGTTTTGAATTTTTTTCTATAGAAAAAATAAGTTTATGCTTTATAATAATTATTGTATCCAAATTCAAGCCATTATCTGTTTAAGTAATTTAGTTTCTCTCTAATTTGCTTTAATGATAACTCCCAATGAGATAATATCCAATTTAATAGAACAATAAAACTTTCATAACTTCATAAATCGACATTCATTAGCAATGCATCAATAATTAGTAATTAGTAATTGCTATTAAAACGTAACATGTCTTCTCATCGATCAAATTATAATTATATATATTCAATGAACATACAATTTATATGATAATTACTTCAAAGACTATAAAAATACAGATAACTTATTAGATTTTAGCTGTTCAAAACGTATATACTTGTATTTATGTGAGTTAGTATTGTTTAAGGTCAAGATGAATAATATTTGTAAGTTTGAGTTGAGATGCGTTAGCACTCAATAATCTCACAACAATGATATCGAACATTTCACTAATGCATCACTTGAACCAGTTTCAACTTTTTATTGCTTAACTATATTTTAACAAACATAACATTTTGTCAAAATATCCTGAAATAATTTATGTCAAGATAATTATTTAAGAATGCTACAAATTATATTTTATAAAAAAAACTAGCTATAAAAGTATTTATTCTGAGTTTTATAGCTTTATAATTGATCAATAAATTAAATAAAATAACTCAATTTGAAGCAAAATTAGACACCAGAGGAAATGATTCACCTATGATATGATTAAATTTCGGAAAATCACAACTAAAATTAACAGTGAAAATAATTTTTTGACCAAAATCTTGAAATAATTATAATTAAAAAATTATTCATTTGAGCCAAAATTTGAGTGAAACAAAATCACATAAATCTTAAATAACTACCACTTAGAATATATTTGCATCAAAACTAGATTTATTTTAACTGAATTGAGTTTAAGGATTGTTAATAAACAGGTTTCGTTATATTTAAATAATATATAACTAGATTTGTGATTAAAATCATGTCTTTAATCAATAGTTATATTAAAAATCAGCTAAATATGACAGAAATGTTGACCAATAATTTAAAATACATATTCCAATCAATCGTCAAATAAATTCTTAAACTCTTAATACTTAGTGAATTTTGACTTAATATGAAAATAATAAGTTAAAAGAAAATGTTTATATCTTGAAGTTTTTAAAGATAGAATAAGAATCGAAACTTGAAATATACTGACAAAGTCTCAAAAGCATTTCATGAGTTATCACAA
This sequence comes from Camisia spinifer, assembly GCA_034694065.1. NCBI lineage: Eukaryota > Metazoa > Arthropoda > Arachnida > Sarcoptiformes > Camisiidae > Camisia > Camisia spinifer. The sequence continues at coordinate 55,535 of JAQFXV010000002.1, forward strand.
ATACTCTATTACTTTGTTTAATTACTGGCCTATTGAGAAGAAAATCAAAATTATTTAAATGAACCCTCATTTGTATAAATTAAAAAGTAATTTTTAAGTTATTTAGCATTCCTGTCACTAATAAAGTAACTTTTGAAAGCGCTCGAGAGAAAGTTTAAGAAAATAATTTGAGGCGAATCTGAAAGCTAGTTCAATAGTATTGGCTTATCTAAAATCAAGAATCAGTGTGAGTACATGTCAAATTAATTTTCTCACAGACTTTTAGCTGATTTGATTATAGACTGGCATAGTCTGAGAATCAGAGGGGGTTCTGACATCTTTTTAAAATATTTTAAATATTATAGCAATCAAAATTATGATATTCCGTATTTATATCTTACTTAGGCAATATTTTAATTTGATTTTTTATGTTTGATTAATATTCAATGCTATAAATATTATATACTTTTCAATTGAAACAAACATTGATCGCCGACTCTGTAAATTACATTGCATTTATAGCCGAACAGTTAATGCAAAACTCCAGCGATTGATCATTTTAATTATTCCAAAAACAATATTAATAAATAAAATTATTGGAAGAAGTTGTGGAATATAAAGATTGAAATAGAATATTTTGGTTCATAGATAGAATGGACAAAAATATGAATTTTTGCCACTCATAAGTTTTATGATCATAATTTATGCGCTTCAATAGTAACTGTTGTTCAAGTTGAGAATTTTCACGTATCTCATGTACAGTACTGTATAGTCAAACCCCTACTTGGACTCATATCTAGAATGACAATCATTCTCTAAATGCAACTCATTGTATATTTATCAGATGGTCTTCAGATAACTTTCACAGTTCTAATCAGTGAACTGAATAATAACTTAAATCACAGCTTTAAAAATATTACCTTTAATGGCAAATTACTCTTAAATTATTGATGATAAGGTTGATTAATATAATTTACAGTGCTTTCGAAAATATTTGAAAACTCAAATTAAAAGCAAGTTTCAATGTAAAACATTTTGACTAACGAGTAAGCTCTCGAATAAATAGAAAAATTATGCAAAATTATGTGAGAGCTCAAAGAATACGTTAAGGTTGAAAAATAGGTGAACATTTTGAAAGTAAATCGTTATTATAATGATTAAATCTCAAGAAATTAATTCAGTTGAAAGGAGCAAAAATGTGAAAAAAGAAAAAACTTAATTATAAGATAAAATTTTGAATCTATGCGTGAAACTCGAACACATTATTGAGTTTTTTTCGGTATTCTATTGTGTTATTAAACGAAAGTTTTATAATTTTTATAATATTCATAATAACATAGACTTAAAGGTTAGTCACATTTTGACTTTCAAAAAATCGATACGAATTAAAAAACCTCTTCAAACAAAATTGGTTTATCAATAGACGTATCAAATAATTATAGGACAGAAATAATTGTATCCTTTGAATCTGATGTTCAAAAATTTTGATTCTGCGAATTTATAAACCTAATGAATATTCAATATCTCATAGTCTTATCCTTTATTTATTCTTAAACTTTAATAACATATTGCAATAACATAATGATTGATAATATGTGTCAGAATTATAATTTTCATCATTTCTCATCCATTTATGATAAATTTATGTGATATGAATCTTAAAAAAATTTAATGAGAAAATTAATTAAAAATCAAACTCCTGAAACCTCTTTTGAGTCATTGGATGAATAGTTACAGTCTGTATGTCTTCGAATTAAGTTCAAGAAAGGAAACTGAGAATAGAACTGAACGTAAAACCCAATGTATTTTCTCTCCAATCCTTTGTTTGATGAAATTTCACTCAATCAACTCAACAAAGAGATAAGAAATAAGAGCCATCAAAAAAATTATAATATAGTTATGCAGAATAAATCTTCAACATTTCCTATGCTATTAAGCCTATCATTCTCTCAAATATATCTATAATTTATATTATTTCATAATTAAATCAATGCGTAATCATTTATAAGCGGAATATAATCTAATTTTAAATGAAAGTGAATTTGGTTAAAACTCTAAATTAGATTATTTATTAAAAATAGATTTAAACATTAACAAGCTTTAAATATCTGTAATATTTTCTTTATGGAAAAATATAAATGGCTGACAAATATGCATAATATTTTCTACTTTTTTTTAATAATATTATAATGTTTTAGGAAGAAATGAGTTGCAAACAAGTATAATAAGTTATAAACAATAGTAATTTGTATTAATTAACATTTTAAATTCCATAATAACTTTTAAATTATTAATCATACACACAAAGCAAAATTTAAAATATTGGAATCAAATGAATTCTAACTATAAGTACAAAATAATATTTACAATGTTCAAAATTTATTGACTAGTTGGAGTTTTTATGAGTTAGAGTCAATATTATCATAATTAATAATAGTTGAAATCATCATTATTATTAATATATACAAAATGAGAAAACTAAAAATTCATGCCTTTATTTGAATTGTATAAATACTATAATGAAAATATGGTCAATAATAAGATTTGATTAGCAAAAAATGATATACAATAGTGAGCAAAGATTCAATAAATGGAAGTGTTAGATATAATGTATGTATTATAATTGTAGAAGAAACATTATATAAGCTGTTTATAAGAAAAAATATAAACTCACTAAAAGATATAGAAAGTTCGCATTCAAGCTTATAGTGTTTAACGCTTATTCAGATCAGAGTTGCATTAGTATTGTATTGCATTAGTATTCTATTGCATAGCATTCTATTGGATTAGTTCATCGAAAACTATATCAACTCAACTAATATATCAATAATTTATAGAAAGACATTAGAGTTCAATATACTGAACATTGAGAAGAAACAACTTTCAAAGAAAATTGTAATCTATATTACTTGGAATCGTGATCTTATAAGTTTATATGGGTGTTATTTTATTTATTTTTTATTTTTATTAATTGAAAATCCATTATTATTTTTATTTATAGATCAATTAATATTTGGGAAAAAATCTGTGAAAATTCTAATATAATTTACACATGAGCTCAATTCAAATCTTTTAAATTTTCAGAAATTGTCAATCCATTCATCATAAATGAATAATGTTTTTCGAAACACGATAAAAACATTAATTATTTAGACATAAAACAAAAATTTTGTTGAAATATTTACAACAAATTATCATCAAATAAATTATATTAATTATATATAACTTGTGAATTTCATTTACCGTTTCGATAGACACTAAATCAAGTTTATGTGCAAAAAATATAAGATATAATCTCAAAAATATTTTTGTATCGATCGTTCGGTTGAATAATGAATGAGCAAAATGTACTCAAATTCACATTATAGATAAACTTATTAATTATTAATATTATATTTATAGGAGTTATATAAGAAATAAGTGAATTTTTAGGAGAATAGAAAGACAATTAAAAGTTTGAGAGTTTAAGATAATTTGATTAAAATAATGATTACAAATATTCATTAAACATATTAATGAGTCCTAAGCTAAAAGTTCTCAATTTAAAGTTGAATTTTTCATCATTAACTGAGATAATTCATTATAATCGGCAATTATTTTTATCCTAAATTTAAAGTGAGAAAACAGCTCAAGAGATCACTAGAAAAAGAAGTTAATATAATTTTTTATATTGTAAATATTAGTGCATTAATATGTAGTAAATAATCCGCATGAGTGACACCATTAGTGTTCCGTTACAATCACTTTGTTATAAAATAATAAAATTAAAATGAATAAGTATGATATGTTGTGATACATTTGAGTTTAATAAATTTATGACATTTTTATAGCTCACTTATCATATTGGGTGGTCTTAAAAACGATTCAAATTCTGGTTTACAAAATTTAATGCTTCTTGTAGTTAAGTTTATTAATTTTAATTTAACCTCTAATTTATTGCTACATATCATCAACATTGAAGGGTAGCAATTCTATTGTGGTTAACAATCGTTTTTCTGCATGCATTTCATATTAGAGAGAAGTCATGTCAATATTTAATTTGTTTTTCTTTCAGTGAATTCAAAATGAAAGTATAATTAGAAATAGCATTTTCATGATCTAAATGTCCGGTATAGTGAAGGCTAAAGTAAATAAGATGAGAATAAGTAAAACTTTGTAAGTATGCGGTAGTTAAGAATTATAATAAGACAAAAATTGAAGAAAAAACTTCTTACTTCACTAATGCGAGGAATGCATAAATAGTAGTATAATATAAAATAAGAGGCGATGCTCATCATGTTATTAGTGAAGTAATTTAAAGTTGTATGCAATTTAGTAGTGAACTTGTTTTACGTTGTTGTTGGAGTTGATGGTCTCACATGTAGAGAAGATTCACGTATATCATGCAGAATCGCAACATCAAGACTTATTGCCAAAGGGCCTCATTATAAGAAATTTGAAGCTCTTTAAATTAGAATGCGAGTTCGTGAGAGGTCAACTCTATATCATTGAGATGATACACAACACACATACTTTCTCTAATGTTATACTTTGTATACTATAGATAGTTTAGAAAAGTCAAAATATAAGATATTACTTATACAGAATATCAAACTTATAACTACAGCGTATAAGATGTATAACTTATACCAAAGCATTATATTTTCTCTAGAGTTTCATACATCAAATGAGTTTCTGCTCTATAGGAAAGAAATCAATAAGAAAAATATATACGTATATATAAAATGCTATCTGAAAAAAGTAAGAAAATGAGAAAATGTTTCTTTTGAGTTTCAGAACGTGCACACGTGTGTATTGCGAGAAATAAATGGAAGTTGATGATGGATATACCACTAATGGAAGAACATTACCAGATCCCTTTGCACAACAATACACTAACACTACACTATGAGCACTAGTTCTGCCAAATTCATCATTTTAGACAATCAGAATTCTAGAAACTCATCATATCAAAAAATACTATAACAGAACAAAAATAATAATAAAATATAAAAAACAAAAGATAAAAGAATGCCATCAATAAGTGCAGCGAAAAGAATGTCAATCCATTTACGATTTATTTGCTTCCCTCAAAAATACTTTTTTACTCAGAAGTTCTTCAACTGGTAAAGCAATAAACTTTAGAAACTGATAAATTTCTACTCGCAATATAACTCTAAGTTCTTGCCCTTTAGACTATTTTTATTTTTTAATGCTATGTTCAAACAAGAGGAGCACTAAACAAAAGGTCAGTTTCAACTCTTCAGTAACTTTTATTCGTACCTTAAAATATCTTAGTCTGAAGTGGAGCTAACAATTGCCGCTCCATTGCTCTGAGAATAGAGAAAAGAGTCATAAAACAAATGCTGTCAGACAAAAACATGTACAAAACATACCGACTGACTCTATCTCTCCCCTCAATTGTTTGGCGGAAAAGATTCAGTACCGAGAAAATAATTATTGTGCATTACCAGCACTTCATATGTTGCTGCTTTACTATTAATTTTCTGGCATTTTTCTACTCTTGAATATAAGTTCTCGAGTATTCATAAATGAGTGAAAACTAATGTAAGATCGTATAGAACATTAAACTAGATTAAAAATATTAATCATGCCATGAAAAAAATTCTATAAGTTATTAAATATAGAAAAATATAATAACAGCGAAGCAAAAGAATGCCTTCAAGTTATTCTTGAGACCAGAGAATGTGACATTGATTTATTCTGAGCTGGGATGCAATTATAGAGTTGTGATCAGTTATAATTAAATGCAAAAGGATTTTTGATGTATCCGTCGGGTTCTTATTGGGAGGATTTGTTTCTTCTCATTGGAATTTCGTTCGTTCACGTTTGTGACCTTTAGGTCATTAAGAATAAGCGAATGAAAGATAGGCACGTATAGGTTGCAACTCATGTTTAACATGATTTATATGACCAATGATTAATCTGCATGCAATCTGCATCATATTATGAATTATTTCCGCTGCAGTGTGTGTGCAGTGTGTGTCTCACTTCGAAATTACAGAGTTAGACAACATTGACCAACAAATAACAAGTTTTACATCAGAAGCAGACATTAGGCGCCGAACCCCTAACTCACAATTTTCTATGTTATGCAACAATTATCAATGCCAACGGCTCATGACTATCATTTAGAATTGAAAGTTTAATATATTTTAGCATCATTTTGAATAACAACAACTACAATAAACTGGTGAATAGACTCAATTGTGAAATTGATGATCAAATTGCTTCAGGCGATAATAGCAGAAACTGAAACAAATTGACTTAACTTAGTTTCTATATAAATGTTAGCAACTATACAACCAGTATAAGGTTTATCAAATGTTTCAATGATTAAAATCCTTTTTATACAGATTCCCATAAAATTAAAAGAAATGAAAGCTTGCGTAACAGCACCGGATATTATTAAAGAGAAGATTTTTTGATACTAATCAAGGTTGAAAATCAAAACTTCACACTCTCTTGTGCAATAAATAATTAAGACAATTTTTCATTTTAAATTGTGATGAACATGATATTAGATATCATTCAAATTACCATAATTATAATCTGAAACTTTTTTAGCAGAAAAAAATTCCCTCTAATTTTTCTAAATGGCAGAATCTATAGGCAAAAAAACTCTCGATATTATATTCTGTACTCTAAATGTAAAACATATTTTTAAGCGCACGAATGGATAGAAGTAAAGTTATATTAACAAGTGGACCATTACATAAGTCAGTGATGCGTTACATGTTAGCAAAATGGCTCAACTTAAGTTGTGGTGCTAAAAAATCATATTGACTCAATGAATTTAGTATGAATTTTGTTGTGGCTTTTTTATAAATAGTTCAAATAAATTGAGTGGCAATGATTTTCTATTACTACAATCTCTATTCAACCAGTCATTTATTAAGATAAGCACTCTTTCAAATAAATTTATTCTCAATGAATAGAAAACATTTATTGTTAGGGAGACAATAGCGGCACACCTTTTCCATTATCATCATTATTGCAATTTTTTTCTCAACAACAATTATGGTATTTTCATAGTTATAACATATTTCAGTATCAATATCGCTAAATATATAGCAAAATCTTTCACAAAGCTTATGACAAAATACATGTAAAATTATTTTCCAAAATAAGAGCGAATTGAAAATATATAAAAGCTTAGCAGTAGAACAGTCTATATTAAAAAAGTCTATCATTTTTCATGGAGTCAATAGAGGAAAAGTGTAATTTTGAATGGAATGAAAATTCAATTTATTGATTAAACATTAAATAGTATCGGACTAATAGACTTCGAGAATGGAGTATACATTCGATACATTCATTCATTTATTGATTAAATGTTTATATTTTCAGATCTCATTCATCTGTTAAATAAAGTAAAATCAAATATCAAATAAAGAAAAATTTATTATAATATAAATATATTTAAAAGAAAAAATCTAAACCGAAAACAAAGTCAATTTATTTTAATCGATTTTTTGAGTTATTTTTGAAAATGTTTAATTACTATTAATAGTTAATTGAATCGATTAAATAGTATTTTTGTACTGAAAACAACTAATTTGAGAAAAGCTTGCTTTGCATGAAAGTGAATATCTTTTGATCTGTTTGGTAATGATTGTACAGATATTGTATGAATGAATGTTAGAAATGAAGGTATTGTTAATACCTGTAAAGATAATACTATCTGTGATAGATATAAGTGTCTCCCTCTCTAAATAATGAGATAAATTGAATTGAAGGCAAACTAATTTCTTTTGTGATTGGATAGAGGGCCAGGTTTTCAGTGGGAGATAAACTGACTGTCAATTATGAAAAGCTAAAACCAATTATTAGGCAAAGAGAGTGTTGCGTTTTGGATGCATTACTGCAATGCATCTATGCTTTGAACATAAGTGACATTCTGGGCGAGTATTGCTTTCACACTAAAAGCATAAAAAGTCATCAGTTGTTGATGTTTTGGTTTATCATATAATTAATGGTTAAGAGCATTGCGAATGTGGTCAAGTCTAAGAAGGATCGCAAATCGTATCCTTAATTATAGAAGAAAAGAATGAGTAATGCAATGGATGAGGCCTTATGTGTGATGTGTTTGTTGTTGTGAAACCGCCTCATTCTTGTCTTGTCTCAATCTGGCCTTTATTAGGCTCACTATTTAATAGATGGATCAAATAGAATAAGGATTGAAAAAAGAGAAATAAAAGTAGAGTAAGAGAAAAGTTTTGGTAAGAGAGAAAAGTTGTGCTCAAACTTTGGTAATGTGTTTGTTGAGAAAAATGCTTTTGCGTCTCAAGACACGTACTCTCAAGAGAAATAAAGAGAAAATCGTTAAAGTTCAAGACAAGCTGGGATTTGCAACAGGGATGCTTTGATAGCATTCCATGCATTCCATGCATTGGATTCATTGGATTCATTGGCCGGAAAGAGAGCGCAGGCATTCATTTCCTATAAGCCTATGGAACGCATTTCTGTACAATTCTCTGTATTTTATTCTTTCTGTTAGAGTACGCGCTACTGAATTTAGATTGAGAAACAGAGCACAGGTTTTCTTAATGCAATACAATTTGATGGCAAGAAGCCAGTGATGCCAGTCGTGCCAGTCGTGACAGCATGAGAAAAAAGTATCACTTATTATTATTGGGGGAATGAAATACTGCACAATCTTAAAGTAGAGAAACCAGAGAAGAGAAAACTTATAGTGAGAAATGAGAGCAGAAAATAGAGTTAGTCAGAGATGCAAAGAGAAAGTGAAAGACTATACTGGTTGAGCCATACTCTCTATAGCCTTTAGAGCCTTTAGAGCCAAAGCTAGATCAGCAATAAGTTAGCAGCTAAGAAATGTTCGCTACAACTCAAAGCTAAGTCAAAGCTAAAGTTATATTACTTTATTTCTCAAACTGAAAGCTGGCGCACACATAACATCACTGGTGAGCCATTGAAATAAATGACTTTGAGATTATGCGAGGAATTTCATGGATGAATCAATCTTGTTTACGTCAAGTTTAAGAAAACTTTAATTACATCAATGTTGAGCTCAACTCATTAGTTGAATGAGTAGAATGAACGCACTATAAAAGCAAGTCAGCAGACAATAGATGATTCTCTATGAAACTATAATCTATCACAACTTCCAAACATAGCTAACATAGCAAACAACGCAAACTCACGTTTTAGGATCAACTTTTGCATAGTTTTCGCTTTACTTTCTCTAATCAAATGCAAACTCTTCTCAGCTTTAAATGATTCTGTTGTAACGTTTTTTCCTACTATATAATGTATAACTATTATAAGTTTGCACAAACTTTTGCACATTTTGCACATCAGACAACAAACTATAAAATTGCTTTAACTTTTGTAGAGCAGGAACTATACTATAATTAAGGAAACGGTAAACACTATGAAAGTCTGCTTTTATTGCAAAAGTTGGTGTCACTAATTAAAAGTTTGTTTTTTGACATTTGGTTAATTCAGTTCAAGATATACTGTTTATACTGCAGTACAGTTATATACGTTGGTATAAATGCATGCATAGATATTAGAGAACACAAACATATAATGAACAAAAGGCAAGGTTTGGCTCACGGCTCGATTCATTTTCATGCCTCAACAATTTAAAGTCTCATTTTTATCAGCAATGATACACTTGCAACAGAAGCAGCTCTTATATTAAGGCGTGAGAAACAGTTTTTGAGCATTGCATTAATTCGAAATGTGCGGCATATAGTCATTGTGTTGAACTGAAACGGCCAGAACTGAAAATAAGTGAGAAAAAGTCGGGCGCCTTTACATAACACATAACTCAATGCATATAAATCACATCCTCAGCAGCAGATTCACCAAAAAGCCTTTTTACCATTTTAAGAGAATTTTTCATAAGAGAGAAGAGGAAGAGAAGCGTCAGATTCTCCAGTTTTCACAAAAAGAGCAGTTCTCTCACACTCATAAATTATATGCTTTTCTCTCTTATTCTCGCTTTTGAGTTAGACCTGAATAACTTAGTGGTACATACAGTACAAGCTATGATTCGTCTTAGAGTTGGGGACACATGAGATATACTATTGAATATATTGAATATACTTATGAGACATAGAATATAGAGTATATACAGCTTATAGTCTGAAGAGAAGTGACACTGAATCTAATGGAATTGAGAATGTATAATACAATCAAGTGATAAGGTTTTGCACAATGTATAGGATATAGATTGCACTGCATTAATGATTTGCGATCAGAAGATAATAAATGTTTGGGCTATGAATTATGTTTTGCGAGTGCGACACTAGTGCCGAATCGTTTGTTATAATAATGGAAAGCGTTCTATCTCTCGACTCACTGATGAAAATAAATTTGACATCTGGGACCCAAAAAGACCAGAGACACTTCTTTTACTTGATTCATCAATCAAAAGTTGCAATCAAGGATAGACTTCTTCCTTAAATCCGTTGTCTTTACACACTTGGGGAAACTTTACAGAAATATTGCAATTTCTCATGAGAACATAATTTCAATGCTTTCATGCTTTCATTTTGATTGGATTCTACTCTACTTTTACTTCTTTTACTTTATACTACAAACAACATACTATAGATTGCATAAACATTTGTTAAGATAGTATACATAACATGCATGGCATATATAGCCACCTGTGCTCAATACTATTCAATATTATTTTAGATAAACGATAAGTTAAGGCATCTCTTCTGTACTAAAAAACAATCTTAAGAACATTCCTTTTGCAATAACTTATCTTAAGAAATATGGACATAATTTTATTGAAAGCTTTCTAAATAGAAATATCTTTTAATATTATCTTTTTTTTAAATTAAATCATAAATTTTGTTTTTAAAACTATGAAAATATTGAAATAAGAAACAAAACTACGAGAAAAAGAAGATTCGATGATAAACTGTTTAGAGAGAAAGTTGATCTAAATATTTAATTGAATTATTTAGTTTGAAGTAGAAATAACTTATGTTGATTTGATGCTTAATTTGAAAAAGAGAGCAAAATTATTAAGATAAAATTGTTGTCTAAGTTTGATATTCAACTTTATCCATTAATAAGATGACATAATTAAATTAGTTGAAGTCTCTTTCTCTTTTTTGTTTCATTCCTGAGCAGAAGAATTCTTGAATAAATGAATACTGCAATTATTACTGCCAACGTCTACAGTGAAACCACTGGAATCGCATTACTTTTTACATTAATTTGAGAGAATGCACACATGAGAAATTTATGCCATAGCACAAAATGCCTTAACTGAGAGAACCACTCACTATCAGCCATATTTCATCCAAACTTACTGCTTTCGGGATACATTTGCGCGATTGTTCATTATCTTCTTCTCTTCTGATGCAACTCTTCTCAAGCACACCAACTTTCACATCAAGTCAACTAAAATAGAGAAAACTCTTAATATTCAAGTAAACAAATTTATACAGAAATAAAGTTTCAAAAATCGAATAGAGAACAGATTTGATAAAAAACATACCATAGGATACATGTTTGATAAGTTAATACAAAAAGGCCATTACAGTACAGTATAAGAGTATAACACAGTACAAGCCATGTATCAATTTGAGTGAACCTAATGCGACCATTCGGTAGGAACAAGAGTCATCACATTGTGATAATAATCATCATCATCTTCACTGCTGAGATGTCAACAGGTCTCTAATTCTGTCTGACATTTTCATATAACATTTGAGTGGTGTCAATGGTCTTCAAAACCAATCATCATAACACTGAAAACAACTTTTAATATTCGATCTGTTTTATATTTACTGCACTTTCATCCCAATCGCATTGCAATTGCATAATGTATAACATTAGTGATCCCAATAATATATTATATAAACATAACCATCTATTCCTCTTTTATTTATTTATAAGTCGAGCCCACTGTATATATTGGTTACATAACTAAAAACAGAATTATTGCCACCGAATCAATAAATTAAATATTTTAGACAAATTCAAATATAGCTAAATTATTTACATTAATTGTCTTAAATAAATAAATAATTTATAGCTTTGAGCTTATATCATAACTTATAATTTCCTAATTAGTGCAATAGCTCAATAAATTATTGCATTTTTCTTAAACTATTTCTTTGATTTTCTGCTCACATAATGTTGTTCAGCATATTTTTCATGAGTTGAGAGAAAAGAATTTTTAATTTATTTAATCTAATAATTCAATCAATACAAGCCATATATTTATGTCATTTAATAAGGAATTTAAATTTTAATTAAATTTACTCAAATTTTATCCAAATCCAAACTCAAATTTAACTAAAATCAAAATTAACTTTCATTATGTTAAATACTAAATAAGATGAAAACTTTAGATGAAGCAAATCATGGCATAAATTTATTGTCTTGAACTTTATTAATAATTCTCAACGATATCATGTTCTAAATGATAATCTTTATTAAAGTTGATTTATTTATTTTATACGGCAATAATGGATGAGTTGGAGAGCATAATAGCCATAACACTGATATAGAGAGCGAGTCTACTATTGATAAAGTTTAATGACAATAATGACAAAATTAATGCGATAAATATTTTGTCCGGATATGGTTTTAGCGCAAAACTGGTATAAGAAGTGAATTTGACTTACTTTTGGTGATAAATCCAAATAATTATCTCTGAAGTTTAGTGTGTGAGCCGACACGCCATCGACACGAATGATGACAAAAACAAGAACACAAAAAATGGTTTAATGACGGCTACGCTCTTTACAAATATAACTTATTCCCTTTCAGCCAACTAATAATTTGTCATTTTTAATGAATCGAAATGTATTGCTAGCCATTCATTATATTAATGCTAACCATTAACTTAAAATTATAGCAATTTAATTGCCTAAATGTGTTACTAGTTTTCAATTTTGAAGCACTGATTTTAACTAAAATATTGTTAAAATGTGTTCAATTTATGCCAAACAGACATATATGTGTCCGCTTAACATATTATTTGATATATAAGTTGCACAAAATTACTTTAGACATGAAATAATAGTATCAATGAATCACCTCATCTACAGTTGTCTCTACAGTTGTCTCATTAAATGTTAAATATAGTGCAATAATATCTCTTTTTTCTTTGCATAGGTTTTTCTTTATTATTTGAAAGCCCCAAAAGTAGCAGTTTTGAGGAAATGGTTTAAGTATAATAAGGCAAACGGCACTACTTTAATAGTTAACATACAATAATATCGAATTGTTATTCAATTTCGTGACATTCATGAACTCATATTTATCCGCCTACTATTAACTATTAAATGTTTTAGAAAAGGGAGAAATTATTTTAAATCATCAACTTCTATCTCAAGCGTTATTATTTAAACGACAAAACAATAGTCAAAATTATGGTAGCACTAAAGGTTACCTTATCTAACATTTTATAGGGTCAAAATTGTCAGCTTTATAATCATGTCGGCATCACAACCAATACACAACTCAAGGCTTATGCAGATATACTCTATGCTATACTCTATGCTATACTCTATGCTATACTCTATGCTATACTCTATGCTATATTCTATGCCATACTCTATGCCTTTTCTATCACTCTTGAGACTAAAGCTATATTTAAAACTTAAGTTATAATCATTTGCACAACACTAGACGTTATAAATATCAATATTTCAGAAGTAAATATTCATTTGAATGTTTGTATGCATCATAATTATAATTATCGTTATTATACTGTATAATACATAATAGCATTGATAATAAAAGTTAAAAACAACAAACTTTTTGCTCACATAGTTTTACACTCACTTTTATAAACTGTAATTAATTAAGACCACAATTACATAAATAAGAAATTATAACATGTTGTCAATAATACATGTAATTTTCATACAATTACAGTGTGTTCAAAATGAGAAAACCTTAGAATTTGAGCACAAATTTTCCAAATATTAGTTGAATAACAACCACCATTCAGTCATTGGTATTTTTAAATATAAACATAAAGAGCAAACTTTACTATATTTCAGATCATCAAAAACTACAGACTCTGATTGTACGGCAGATTGAAGAATAACTTACTGTATATATATATTTATAACTTATATATATTTATATATATGCACAAAATGGACTGCACTGTAATCTAATACTACACCGAATAGATTGTTGTCAAAAAAAGTTATTACTATCGGCTACAAGTTATGGTATGGTATGTGCTGTGAACCAGTCTTAGACTGTTTAAAAGTATTTGAAGCTAAAGAATGATGAAAATAAGAAGAAAAAAGTGCATTACAATACATGGCAAAGAATGCAAATACAATTTGTCCTAACCCTAGAAATAGTAATGTATTTTTGGTGGTTGTATTGTAAAAGTTTAGTTTGAGTCCAAATTGGTTTTAAACCTTTTTACAACCTTTAATTGCACGACCAATAAAACTATTCCCCTCTAACAGTTTTTAAAAAAACAGTTCGATAGTGAAGAACAGTCACGGATAATATATCGTATGTGACAGAAAGGAGGAGATGAAACCATTCCTGTTCAGAGAGTCAATGACAGAGTGAGACAGATAACTCTCAGTCTACTTCTTCTTCTATTCAGTTCTCAGCTTTTGTCTCATTCCAATCATTTTACACACTCTTTCTCTCGCCCTTCAGTCATACGATTCGATACGATTCGATTCACTTAAGATAATATCAAATATTTTTGTACATCATTTCAATAGTATATTATTATTATTAATATAAGTTTATATACAACAGTAGTGTACGAATAATGTGGTGTATCAATGAATCAGAGTCTAAACAGAACTAAACAGAGCCAGACTTAGCTATTATTGAAATATTGAAGTATAGCTTAAGTGAAGCTGAAGTATAGCTTAAGTGAAGCTGAAGTATAGCTTAAGTAAAGCTGAAGTATAGAGACTGTTAGACTGGGCCTCTATGACCATTGTCATGATGTGGTGTTAGATCACAAGGTCCACCGCCTGGTCCCATAGGCATTCCCTGCTCTATCTTGTTTTTATTTTCTTTTTTCCATTTCATTCTTCTATTTTGAAACCAGATCTTGATTTGTCTTTCTGTGAGACACAATGCGTGAGCAATTTCTATACGTCTTCGACGTGTTAAATAACGATTAAAATGAAACTCTTTTTCCAATTCCAAAGTTTGGTATCGAGTATATGTCTGTCGGCCTCTTTTGCGCTCTATATTCATACATAGATGAAATATACGGATATTTATATAAGTCAAATAAATAATCAAAATATATTAGAATAGAAAGAATAAATGTTTAATCTTAGATTCAGTGCGTCTCTAAATTGGATTCTACTTTAACTGTATATAAGTTTAACGCCATAAGCGTTAATGTATTCATAGCATTGTCATCGTATATAAGCCTCTCTTATTTTCATGAGTAATGCTTTGCTTAAGATTTTTTTATACATTGCCGGATAAATTGGAATCTCATCTCATGGCAATCAACGTGAAGTGAATACCAAATTTGAAGCACAAAAATAACGAATAAAACGAAAAAATATATTATAAAGAGAAATAGAGGAAAAAGAGGTCGACGGCGCTCATAAAGCACAAACACTATTTGATTGTGTGCTCCATGTGTTAGATGTTCACTATATTCGCTATATTCTAGTGTATTAGAGTATATATTGTGCACTGCATTCTCTTACACACCATTTCATTTTCAAAGAGAAAACTTTTTCTGATTGCGTTTTTTCTCTAAGGCTCAAAAGAGAAAAATAAATAAAAAGAGAACGAGTAGAATGAGAAAAGCACTAAATGTATACTCATATATGTAAGCTCTCAGTTGTGTGCTCTTCACTACTCTTTTTAGATTCAGTTATTTGAGTAGTGATACTATTTATATAAAAAGGTTTCAATGCATTCTCAACTATACTTTCAAAGCTATGCAATCAATACCTGAAGTCTTTTAAAAAAGTGTCGCATTCGCTTATATTGAAGCAAATGATGCGTAGAATAAAAAGTCTATCTATGAGTTTGGTTTAGAGATACATATCTGAAGGATAGAAAAAAGCTATAGATAAATATATGGGTGTATTCGTACCCTTTTCTCTTTTTAGTATTATTTTTGTAGCTCAATAGAAACACACAATTGAAGTGCAATCGCTTAAAGTAGTCATACATACAGTCATTAATCTTATAAAAAGAAGAAATAAGAATTGAACCAAAACTTTGCAGATATACTGGTCTAAGGCTTTAATTAAGGGAATGCCTTTTCAATAGGGCGAACACGTTCACCGTTTTTATCTTAGCTCTCAATGAGAACAAGTAATGTTAGTTTATCAATGTCTGCAACGGGATTAAGTCAGCAATGCTGCCAACGCATCAACCAATGCAATCAAATTGCATCAAATCCCAGAGGAAATGAAAGAAACTTTACTTTTGTAACGTTCTCTCTCTCTCTCTCTCTCTCTCTCTCTCTCTCTCTCTCTCTCTCTCTCATTCCAATTCTCTTTTCTTCATCACTACTAAAACAAGTAGTAGTAGTAGTAGTACTGCTTCAGTCCCATCACTACAGAATCACTTTCTTTTTCTCATTTAATTGGATTCACAACTAAAATGAGGCGAAAAATAACATTTATTATTATTTTTCACAAGAATGTCAGCTTAACTCCAAATGAGAATCATTGAAAGCAAACAATAATAATTTAAATTACTTTTTAACACAAATAAATAGTTTCATTATATTCTGAATCTGATATTATATGAACTCTCATTACTTAACTCTTCAAACTTTAAAGAGTTTTCAACTTCAAAAAAAAATTAAAACATTTGGTACAAAAAATCTCATTTTAACGAAAAGGAAACAAAGTTTTATCAACTAATTTACTTGAGTTGAAAAAACAAACAGAAAATGAACAGAATATTAATTATTTATTCAAGTGAATTACTATAGCATAAGAAAAAGTTTGATTGTATTGAAAATAAATTTGAGATAAAGTGAATCCAATTGAACTTCAATAGGAATCGAATAGAAATCCATACCATTATAATGAATGTAAAAATCCTGATAAATAATTTTTATAGTAATGGTAGCGCTCTCTGAATTGAACTGATGTTAAGTTAAAGCAAATAGAGATCACAGCCAACTGAGCACAAGCACTGACTTTCGTACCAAATACTAGACTCTAACTAAATGCTATTTTTCATAAATATAAAAAAATTGACTCTAAATATACTCGTAAATGCATAATAGGTTGGGCTAAACTCTAAATTTGATGCAGCGCTTTGTTTCTGTACGCTATTGGTTTGCATATTAAGTTAGCCTCCAATCACATCCCTCTTACGATACCAGGGGTTCAACTTATTTGACCTGAAGGTGTTGCCTAAACAGTATGGCTTCAAATGTTTACCAGAATTATATTGATTTCATGTTATTATAAAACAAAAGATAGCGCTGTTATCCACATATATTTTAGTTGAATGCATACAAAGTTGGATTCTCTGTATTAATGATATAAATTAAAATTTATATAAGGTCTATAACCAGTATTTACTGCTCTTATAGTGATGTAATTGCACAATACTTTTTACGCTATTACTTATGATAAGTTACATCGAAGCTCACTCTTTAGCTATCTTTCATTATGACAGTTAGAACGACAACTTATCACTTATTAAAATTGTGAGCACGCACTTCATCATCGAATGCGAATGTGATACTGCTTTTCACTAATGAACCCCACTATTTATTAAGTCCTAATATCTAATTTATTTCAAACTAATTATATTTTTAAATTATCTTTTTTCGCTTATTATAATGCGCAACTAAGTCACAAAAATCGGCCACTCTTTTAGATCAATAAATCTCAATCAAATTTTTTTTGAATCACCTATTTTTCTATGAGAAACTTCTAAACTTAATTTCGGCATCAGTTTTATAATCTAATTATACCAGTATTTTCAAAAACATATCTTAAATCTTAAAAAACATTATCTTTCAAATAAATTTAAATTAGTATTTTGTTTGCGATTTTACACGGAATTTATTGAAATCTAAATCTGAGCTGAATTATGATAATTTCACTTCACAAGTTTGAAAGTTTTGAAAAATTTATAAAGAAAAATTCTTTATAAAAAGTGAAATTTACTATCTTTGCAATGATTTATAGCTCAAGTTTTTAGGTAATTTGCCAAAAACCGAAGAAAGAAAAAATCTCGAGAGTTTAAACTTAATTTTTAAAATAAAATAAGAAAAGTTAAAAATCAAAAAAGATTACTAACATTATCACTTAATTTAATTGCCCTTTCATTCCAAAGCATTCAAGCTTTTCAATCAGATTTTTTTTGTTTTCAGTTTTCACTTTCTTCAAATAAATTAATTAATTTCTCACTTAATTATTTTCATAAAGATATTTTTAAAATATATAAATTTATTTGATTAGACTTTAATTACCAGTGAATTTGTGAAAGAGTTTAATGAGTAAAACTAATTCTAATTAATTTTAATTAATTTTAAAATAATGTTAATTATTCGGATGAAAAAGAATATTTATGCGGAAAATAAAAACCTCTATAAGTTATATGAATGGAAAAAAAATTAGAATTATAAACCGAAATGCGATAGCTTGTTAAAAATGATTTTGTTTTTTTAAATAAGGCGATTCAATCTGAAAAAGTAGAACATTGAAGCGTTTGTATGTTTTGTGCAAGTTTTTGAAGCCCACAATCAAAGGTGAAACTAAGCTAAAATTCTTGAATATAGTGCTCATCAGCATTAGTTTACTCTTTGCTATTTTAAAGATAAAATGGAAAACGCTGTCAAATTCAAGGCATTTTAATTGACTTTATCATGATTCATGATTTACATGTGCAATAAATAAACTTATATTCTTAATTAAATCAGCTCAAAACGATTCTCTTAGTTTCCTTTAAATTCAAATTATTCTGAACAAGTTGGAAAACCTTGTTTTTGAGTTAGTTTTGTGGCTAAAAATTTGAAAAATTGCAATACTTATAAATATATTAAACCAGAAAATCATCTTTTATACTGAATAGACTTAATTTATTGTATCTGCTTCTGAATTGAGTTTTTATTTGAATTCTGATTTAATGAAGCATTTATTTCAATATAACAATGTTATAAATCAAGCAATTAAACGTCTATAAAAAATAAACTGCAATATAAACTGTTTACAAACTGATTATTGCTGATAAGCTACACACCCTTCAATTTAATATTACTTTAAACATATTATAAATTTCAAGACTTATGAGTTCTAAAATTTGAATCAAGTTTCACATTAAAAAATTATCATTAGTATAATATGATTTATCTGTATAAATAATCATTTTTAATGTTCAAGAATAAGCACGAGTTAAGATACATAGCTCTGTATAATATAAAAGCAAAAGTAGCTTTTGAAAAATTTCACTTTGTTTTTGGCAAATCTATCTGAATAAATGATCTGAAAAATCTTATACTGAAAAAGATCAATTAAATGAGAAACAGGAAACCCTGGGATTTGTAAAAAAAATCAATCATTTGTACAATTTTAGTGCAGATTTTTGCCGAGCAAGCAATGCTTTTTAGCTCATAAAAACTTATTAATTAATAAAGTAAAAAATAAACAGTAAACTAATAAGAAAAATCTGGATTCAACAGAAAAAGCAGTTTTAGATTAAACATAGATTCGAGACATGAATTTAATTGCATCGCATAAACAAAATGACTTCGAGCTGAGCGGAAAAATTGAAAAGACACCCAAACAAAACAGATATAAAACATACACTGACTAGAAGTCTGATTTGAGTGATGAAAATTCAAAAGTAGTCTATTTAGTGATATTTCTGGTGCAAAATCTCTGATTGATTGGAATTCTCACTCAAATCTAATTGTTTTGTTCCATAAATTTTCTATTCATTTGAAATGAATAAGATCAACATTTTTTAAAATAATTAAATTTCACTCATAAATGAATGTAAAATTGTTGGTAAGAATGCAATTATTCAGTGATTTTCTAATTTGAATTGAAATGAATATATTCAATACAGTAAAAGTTGAACATATATGAAAAATAAAATATAATCTAATATATAATTTGGCGCTTAATTTCAAAATAATTTTCAAATTTTCTGTCAAATAATAATGAAACATAAGAAGAGATAATAACTAAATTACATACCGAACTGAGATCTCATCCATGGATATAGAGGTGAAGACATGGCTGAACTGGAATTTTGTTGATTAGGACTGGCGACAGGTCCACCTTGATACATTTGGTGGTGCTGTCCCTGATGTGGTGGTGATGGTGGTGAAGCTCCAACCATATTAGGTAGTCCTCCACCTAACTCATTGTGTGGTAGCATTTGCTGTTGCATTTTGCAACTCGAATATTGTTGTGAATTATCATGAGGTGGTGTTATGGAACCTCTTCCACCACATGTATCGTATTGTATTGGAATACCTTGTTGTTGGTGTGATGGTGGCGGTTGTGCTGTTGGTGGCGGATGAGGTGGTGGTGCAGTAGTAGTGCCACAATTATAATAAGGACTAGGCTCTTGAGGATTTGTACCATCTGGACAAGGCTTGACCTCTATCCGATCAAAGGGTGGGAAACGAGGATAATTTGGTTGTTGATGTTGTACCTGATGGCCACTGCCGTAAGGGGGCATTTGATGGTACTGATGAAGAGGTGGCGGTCCTCTGCCATTCTCATGACAGGCATTCATTGCATGATGATGTGATTCACCATTGTATTGATCGTGAGGAGTCGGTCCGGACACATAACCGGCATTATTCGGGTAATAAGTGCTCATATCACACATTTTGTTGTTATACTAAGTGTCAGTCTATTTTTGAGCTCAACCTGTTTATAAACAAATAACAATTTATTATTCGCTTTATTTATTTATTTCTTTTTTAACTCTTCCAAGAATTGGCAGTACTTTTATATGTGAGTAGTCTTTCACAGCATACCATATAACGGAAGTCACTCTTTAAGTGCAATAAAACTTAACGGTTTTTATAACTCTGTCTCGACTGACCAGAGGAAAAGTCACAAAAAGCATTGGCAATGCTTTTAAGTAGTAATTTTGCTTAAAAATTAACATTTTTTCCCCTATGTTTCATTCGGTTGAAAATTTTCAAATAAAACTGAATTTAAGACATTTTAATTGAATACAAAATTTTTGCTGAACTTCTTCTTAACAAGTTTGTAAAAAAGTACAGTATGTGAGGCCTTAGCAATAGAAAAGAATCTGATTTTTTGTCTGCGAGCGAGTGAGAGGCAATATATCAAAGTTAGATTGAGCCGCAGGAAACAAAGCAGTTTTGTGCACATTTCTGATCGTCAATCTTGTCTCATGTGGTACTCTCATCATTGAGTAATTCAGTGCTCTATCGTATCAAATGGTAAAATGAGGCCTCACTTCAGCTCATTTCTCAGTTACCGGTAGTCACAAAATAACACCACTAAAAATGTGATTTCAACTATTTAAACTATTTCATGTTTCTTAATATTTTTTAAGATTAAAAATCAACGACTAAAACCTTTTAAAGAGTAGTGGACCTGATTTGCATTGAGTACTGCAGCATAGAATGCATCCAATTATGAGTTTTTCCCCTCAAATAATCTAATCATTAACCCCAAAAGTCTCAAAGATAAGACCTTTTTCGTTATTCTTATTACAACTGCAAGCGATTTAGGTTTCAAGTCTCAAACAGTCCTTACACGAGTGCTCTTACAATCATAAAACAATTCGAGGCGCGTTTCAGGCTTTTTTGTGACGCTTTGCATTTGACATCTTTCTCTGTCTTTAACTTTTTCTTAGCCCTAATCTTTCTCTATCTTTCTGTTCTTATTCTAAACAAAAACAATTGGGTTCCGTAAAAAAGACAGGAACAGTGAGAGCGGCCTCCAGTTCTAGGAAAATAGAAAGGGCTCCGATTGTAAAACATTTACATTTGCGGCAAAACAGGCCCTCATTTATGCTTATGTAAGAAAGAAAAGAGACTCAAAGATGAAAGAAAGCCAAAGAAGCCGATAGTTTTTGCAGAGATAGTAAGAGCAAGTTTTATACATTGAGAAAGATCAACAGTCAAGCTATACATAATACAAATGATAGAATGCATTTTTTTAGAAACAATTATTAATTTTGATTCACTCAAAATGAATTATTGGAGAATTATGTAAATTTATCTGACAATCATTGCTAAAGTTGTTCTAAACGGTTCCGAAGAAAATTGTTTAATATGTTCTAATGTTATAAATGGCACTCTTTATGTTTGAAGAAATATTAATATTTCTTTTTTATGAGTTTGTAGTAAAATGTCAAAAACCTGAATGAATGTGAAGAGTGTAAGAAAAATAGTTAGAATAGAGAGAGAAAGAGAGTGATTGTATATATGCGTGTCTGTGAGAGAGAGAGAGAGAGAGAGAGAGAGAGAGAGAGAGAGAGAGACTAAGAGTCATGCAATTGCCTCATAAATTAGTTAAATGGAAAAAAGTGAGTTTATAGTACGAACATAAGAGGATAACACATAGAGTTTGAGTTAGTTTTGCGCACAAGAATAGAACCGAAATCGATGTGAAGCAGCTATAGATATATTGCTTATATATCGCTTACCTGCACTTCAAATGATTTATTATATTAAGTAACATCACTTTCATTGAGAAATAAATTAAAATATTTAATGGTTTAATATATTCATTTTGACAAATTATTATTTTTCATCTAAAACTCAAATATAATCACAAAATTAGATCAATTGTTTGATTGTGAAAAACACATTTCTAATAAAATTAAGTTCAATGTCTTTAAAGGACATATTATATAAAATAAATTTTTACGACATGAAAGTTAGAATCACTGCTTCAGAGAAAGCCGGCGTTAAGGCGAAAAAGGATCATCTCTTATGATGTATTATAGACGTCATGATTGGGGGCCAATCCTTGCCAGAAGAGAAGAGACCCAACCCTTGGAATTTTGGCAGATATTAATGAGATATAATAAAGGACGGAATGAACGTTATATTTGGGCACAAAATGCAGAGTATATAAGAGTATAAGTATAAGAACCGAATACTAATTACAATGTCTCACAGCATGTAAAAAACAAAGAAAGAATAGTATGCACGAGAGAACAGCAAATGAGCAGTTGAGACATAAATGCAAATGTTACTAATAAATGATAAGTTTGTATATAACATGTCACCAGAACTCAAATCATGATACCATTGATTATGATAAAGAGCACTTTGCTATTTCTCGTGCCTCCTCACATAGCCTCACATCTTGATTAGCATTTATGTTTTGTCTCTTTCTAAATAATATATAGTCAAAGCATTAGAGCATTAGAGGAGACCATAGAGAGGAACAAAGTAAGAGACCCTCACAGGGATCACTTCGATGACATTCACATTTTAGACATTAGATCAGATCTAAGGTCTGTGACAAAAGTATGGCTGTGGTGTGGCTGTGGTTCTGACTATGGCTCTGACTATGGCAGGTGTACTGAACTTAAAATTATTATTTTGGTTGAGCAAAAGATTGCACGAATCACGCCCTGAACACCACTACAAGACTGTTTTAACTGAAGCGGGACTGTATTATACGAAACAAGGGTGGAGAATATCTCTCTAAATATTACTAGTTTTTATTCTATTAAATTATCAGACTTTAAGACTACATTACACTACATGAGTCTCCTTTCTTGGAGGTCTGTCTTCGTTACACAATTCTTAATTAATATGCAAATTAAGTTCCAATTCTATCAAACAATTATTTAAATTAAATTTATTTCAACACTAACTCAATAACTTTGATTCGTTTAGTTCATGAAAATTTCAATAATTGTCCGAATAAATAGTAATATAAACACTAAATTATACTTATTATAAGGTTTACAAAAATGTTGACTTAAACCATATTTAATATTTAGTTTATCCTAAAATAATTTCTCATTATTATGCTTTAATAAACTAAATGCATACTTTTCAGGTCTGATAAAATATATAGAATAATGTAAAAAAGCACTTCTCATATATTTATGGTTATCATTGGTTTTACTGAGCAATTTGATTGCTTGAAATGAGCTAAAAATAATAGCTGTATAATTGGTATTTCATACTCAAAAGTAGTTAAGGGCATAAGAGGAAAGAGGGAATCCTTGAGGTAAAAAACCAAAGCATTAGTTAGATATAGTGCGTGACCTCAAATTAATGTAAAGATTATATTATAATTTGGAAGTTATAAAAATTCATTTGAAACAATGCGAGAAAATAGTTATTTTCTAATTTGTTATATTATTATGGGTTTGGAATTTATTCGAATGATTTGTGGATAGGGATGACAGGAGTTACTATATATTAAAAATTGTTTTTGCACTTGGATTGCATTTGGATTTATATATTTGGAGGAAAGAGACACAAACCATTTCATATGACAAAACCAGTGCAACAGCAGCAGAGCATTAATGGTTGTTTCATGTGTTTCATGTGTTTCATGTGTTTCATGTTACCGAAATAAATCTTTGACTAGGCTTGAGCACTGAGGATGGTTTTGTTGGTCTGGTACACTTTTAGTATTACTTAAAATGTATGGTAATAGGGGGTAATGCATTAATTGTGAGAATGACACTTCTTCATTCAAATATATAAGTTATACAGTATTTATACATACATATAGATGCTTGTATTATAAGCTATATATTTATATATATATTCCATTTATGAGGTGTTTACAAGACTATTATGATTTTTATCACTTGCAATTCATAATAAAGCAATTTGAATTCTATGAGTCTGATGGGCTCTACAAGTGCCGCACTTTAGGTTTACTGTATAACACTATGGGTGCAATATAATCATATGTAATGTATGATGTAGTCATATAAAAGTTTAAGTGACAACTCTTACTCACTATCATATTCTCTTTCAAATGTATAGAAATTATCATACAAACCACCATTGATCGCATTTAAATTGATTCTAGAACTTTTACATTACGCACATATTTCTAATGCTACTTTATTTTGTTAAATGTTGATTAACGAGTTTGTTTAGAAAAAAGAGATTAATATTTTAAAGACAAACCATAGAAACTCTATTTAAAAATTAAGCGATGTTTTTATCAAATTTATGTTTAATTATATACTATTAATCTGAATTTATATTGAAAATGCCGATAAAGATTTTCCTCATTGAAAATTTATGTTCAAAATATTTTGCTTAAACCAATTAATTTAATTTCAAAAGAGTAACATTCGTTTAGAGAAAACATAGCAATACTAGTAGTGATTGCATGAGTTTGATGTTAGAAAATTGAACAATAATTATGATATAATAAACTTACAAACTTGTTCTTATATAGTAGTAATAATAGATCAATAGTTGAGTTGAAAGTTTGTGCTCACCTGAATCAAAGGTTGATAGAATTTTTGGTATTATTGTTATAACACTTGAAGTAAGTCTCACAAGAGAAAGAAAATTTAATGTTTTAAAAATCATTTATAAATATGAATGGAGAGCTCATTTGCGTTGAGGAGTTAAAATGCATCACATATAGAGTACAACACAGAAATGAACACACATTGGTATAGCATTGAGTACATAAAATGCCATTCATTGAACACTCTCACTCACACTCACTGACTATCTTTAAAATCTTTATGGCTCTTCGATTCTGATATTGACGTTACAGTTATTATAATAGATATGAAGAAAAAAGTTCTGCTTCAAAATCATAAACTTATATCGATTTGACTTTTAATATCTATCGATAACGTATGAACTAGAAAAAAGATAGAGTACTTCTTATAATTACTGAGCTTTAGTTTAATTTATATTAAATAAGAAAAGCATGTTCTGCCGACCACATCAAAGTATGCAATATAACTTAGGGATGTGCTGTCAAGAAGCACTTAAATCACGCTCTCTCAGTCTTTTAGCATATAAGTTAGCTTTTGATGTAATCAAAGCCGTGCAAAAATCTCTTTTCCATTGCAAAGCCATCACTTGCCCAGAGTTACTAAACTCCTCCTTATAGTTGCATTTTTTCATGTATTCCGTCACAAGTGCATTGAAAATATATGAAAATACTTCTATGATTTTTTTGTGCAGCGCTACTATTTTTTAAAATAACATTTTCAACTGCTTTCTATCTGAGTCAGCTTTGCTACAGTCTAATGAATGCACAATATTCGCATTTAGTAGAGCTTTGTATCACATACAAAATGCTTAATTCTCTTTTCTATTCCCAACTATTTCCAAAAAGATGCTGATCCTTAAAAATATTTACTCCCAATGTGTTGTTTGCAAGTGAGCCAAAAACATCAAAATTTAAGGGGATTACAAACTGCTATTTACTCTATTGGCCAACAAAAAAAATTGAGCATTCAATTCATTATATTGGGTCTGTATTAGGTTGGCATGAAATTTGTGCAACGCGTCCTTTTATTTGCGTAAAGCGTCAAATACAATAGCATTCTGTATATACTTATATTCCCATTTTATATAGCATTGGAATAATATATATAAGAGAAGCATAACTTGAATGCATAGACTCTTTTCTCTATTCGTATATATTGGAAGTTCAGCTGCGATATAATTTACGAGACTTTCCGATCTTACTAAATCAGCCTCTGTCGCGGGTTATTGCACAAAGAACCGCTTCAACGTGGGAAGATTGCAACACCAACATTCAGGACCAACGACTAGATCATCATCTTCATCATCATAGACCAACTCAAACTCTACTACGAATGGCTATGGCTTCACATATTGCCAGAGGAATGGGGAGGAAATACAGGGAACACAGAGGAGGAAAATGAAATACAAGAAAGGCCTAAAAGCCTGTGTCTAGCGTTAGATGTATATCAAAAAGTTGTGAGGCTATGATTGGTGAGCGGTGTAGCGCAAACTCGTATAACTTATATCACCCTATTATGTGATATTTCGATTTAAACAAGAATATCAAAACTAATACTATTCTCTATTTTATGTAAATTTTAATTAAATAATTCTTTACTTTCATTCATTTTCTAAATTTATTTGTTCATCAATTCTTGTATTGAATTAATATTTGCTAATTCACAACAAATATATGAAAACAATTATTCAAATAATAACTAATACTTTTTATTAACAGACATGCATTACCTGTAATGCATGATTCCCTATGAAATATTAATGAACAGCATTTCAAAATATATGAATCATCTAAAATCGATGGAAAATAAGGGGATCGTAAAACTAAAACTATAAATATATCTCAGCTCATAATAGAGAATTCATTCTAAAAAAATGGAATAAGGTTTCATATTTATTTTCTTTGATATAATATTTTAAAAATAAAAAGTCGCTGACTTTGAACTTTTGTTTGATTTAAATTCAAACGAAACAAAATTTAAAATTTTCTAATATTTGATTTATAACTTATCAAATATTTGCAGATAATTAGCTTATATGAGTGAAAAATGAGTTAAAGATACAAAAATTTATGTAACAATTAATTATTATTTTAGCTTAAAGTTAGTAAATCTTTCACCAGAAAATGATTATATATTCTTATTTTGATTGCACATTAAAACTTTTATTGAAATGAAAACATGTTTTTTTTAAATATGAAAAATATTTAAAGTTAAGAAATTATTTTGAAGCCTATCATTAATTTATTTAACGATAAATAGTAAATATTTGATGAAGTATTCAGAGGTGTTTAATCTAATTTATTGTGATATCAAGAGTATCTTTATAAGCAACTTATTTGGTCGTATAATTAAATGTAACATTTAATGCGCGACTACCACTCGATTTTCTCAAATAAATTAAATCAATTGCTTCTAACATTTTAAATACTAATTCCTATTTACAGTTTATATCACATTAATAATAATGATAATAATTATTTTATTTCAAAATTCAATCACTCTTTCGGATTAGTGTTCAAGTCGTTTAAATGACTATAAATGACAAAAATGCATATAAAAAAGTTGAGATAATTTTTTCTCATGCTTTCTAACTCAACAAATTAATGTCACCATAAAGTAATCATTAAAGCTATTTAGTCTTCTGTATACTTTTGTTGAATTAAGTGTATGTTTCATCAAATAAGGTATAGAAAACATTGATAGCCTTTTAGGCTTCTCAAGATATTTATGCATTAATTAATGGAAAGCCAACTTTTTCAGATAAACACTTGGATGACATGAATATTAAATCAGGAGAGATATAATTAACTTTAGACGGCATTGAATATTAAAAATTATTCATAGATAAGACAATTTATATCAATACAAAAATTTATTCATATTTTTCATCATTGAATTTTGGTGAAAATTATTGATACACTAGGTTTCAATTCTAGTGAAATTCTAGTTTTGTCTCGTTTGGTGAGAAGTAGGAATAGTAGTCTATTCATAAGCTATTAGTTGGGAATCTTTGAAGCATACAATCGAAAAAGAAGAGATGCTCTCAACAACTCGTAGCGACCTCTGAAGCGATTTATATGAGGGATAGATAGTGACGATTCGTATAATTCAGTAATTGGGAAAAGTTTTGTGTGAAAACTAACACAAAGTTTCAAATAATAAATAGTTAGGAATAAAAGTGATGTAAAAACAAAACATTAAAGTAGTTTAGATTCCAGACAGTATTACACGTATGGGTTATAATAATGTGTTTACATTCGGTCTATACAAACAATTGTAATGCTGGCGAAAGAGGTTATATAAACACAAGTTGTTCTTTCTATAAAAATTGAACCAAACATTGTCTTATTAACTGTACTAAAAGTATTAAAATCAAAAATAAGAATCAAAATAGAAAGGATAGGGAATGCAATGGCAGAGAATAAGTAATAGATGAGTCGTAAATCATGTGAAAGCGATGTAATCCCGAGTGGAAATGGCGCTCTTCTGCCAATCTTGTGATTTATGTCGAGATCACAATCCACTTGAGATACATAGCTATGAGTTATGCGCTAGAGTTATGTTATACTTCAGTTGCCTCATGACCAACACTAGAATATATAAATCAATGGCGACGTTGTGTCACAGTTAATACCATTATAGATCTCGATATTGTAAGCTTGATATCAAGTTTATGCTGCTGGCAATGGACTATTAAACCATCCAAACTACTGATCCTACAAACTAACAGTTCTCAAAAAGTATTACCAAATTTATAGAATAGACTAAAACTTCTATTCTCTTTACAGAGTATACTCTTTCCATTCTTCTCAAACAAAATACTCAACGATTCGTTACTGTTCAGCATAAATGGTTTTATTCAAAGACTATATACTCTAATCAAGAACAGGTCATTGAATTATGTAATAGAAGCTCAAAATGAATGATCACAAACATCTCTCTGTCTTCTATTGACTCATTATATCTATATTTTACGACCATTTGTAAAGTTTTTGAAATAAACAAAATTACACTTATATTATCATAAACTATGATTACATAAAATATTCTTATTCATGAAATTGATTCATTTTTGAATCTCAATAAAGAAAAAACGTGAGATATTGAATCACAACTCATTTTTAGTTTATTCTGAATAGACTTTTATTGCTTATGGTATTGATCTCATAAAATCACACATCATATCGATTTCATGAACATCTCTCGAATGTTATTCAATTTACTTTCAAAATAAATTATGCATTGGAGGTAAATAAACCTGTTTTATATTCAGAAAATGTTGTTTAGTTTTCTAAGAATATTAAAAACAGAACTTAAAATTAAAAACCTATCTATCAAAAGGTCAGAAGAAAGTTTAGAAAAGATAAAGTGCTAAATAATTTTCCTTATCATTGATTTCAGGGAAAAATCTAACTCTGGATACATAAAAGCTAAAAATGTATACTTATTTACAATGAATTTTACAATTTGAAGATAAATTGTTTCCTTTATTTAGTTAATAAAATAGAAATATTTTTGTGAGATTGAGTCGCGTGCGAAATACAAGCAAACATTGGTTGCGCACACATATTGTGTATACGTTTGGTTGAGTTAATCGAAATTGCATTTTAACACAAGCAATCAATTAAGTGATGCTTTAGCCAAACACTGGCACCGCTTCTAATTTCAAGTCTTTCAAGTAATAGCAAAAGAAATGTTATGGAATTGTTTGGGGAATGGGAGCAAAATGTGATCACAAAAATGGTTTAGTTATAGTACACACAATACAATGTATCACATAGTTTATTGTCAATGAATACAGCTCAACATTGTGCAAAAGTT
Source organism: Camisia spinifer (assembly GCA_034694065.1). Taxonomy (NCBI): domain Eukaryota; kingdom Metazoa; phylum Arthropoda; class Arachnida; order Sarcoptiformes; family Camisiidae; genus Camisia; species Camisia spinifer. The sequence goes on from JAQFXV010000002.1 coordinate 85,721, forward strand.
AGCTCTATATGGTTTCTATTCACTTACCAATAATATTTTCAGAATCTTTTTTCATGAGAAACAACGAATAGACATAATTAAGACGATTGGCGACGAAGAGATGTTCTGACAATAAGCACTAATAGTAATAATGTTGTATAATTCAAATGATTTGTGCACTTCTACCTATCAAAGTCTAACTCAAATGGCATGAGAAATGCTCTCAAAGAAGATATGAAATGAAGAACTGATAAAATGGCGAAGAATGAAAAAGAGAGAGCGAATAATTGTATATTTATCACGAAGAAAGAAATGGCAAAAAAAGAGAGAGCCAGAGAAAGAAGTTTAAAAAGTGGGACCGGTTTTTGCTATCAAAAATTGCAGAGCAGTTTGTGTGACATATCCTCTTAAGTTCAAATAGAAGCACACCTTATGAATAGAAGAGAAAAAACAAGGCTCTATATTATCAATCATACTAAAAATGATATTAACACCAACAGTGTTAGCGATGCAAATTCAAAATATGCTTTCATTTGAACACGACGGGAACCCTTTGATATATTGCCTTCTTAGGTGAGGAGTAATATGAATATGACTCTCGACACCAGATTTATGCAATCGAAGCACATTCACATTAAGCTTAACAATATTTTTAAATATCAAAAGAGATCTGCTAGAAATCTCTTGTTATCAGAACCAAGTTTCGGATTCGAAAGAATAAAGCGAAATATTTTCTGATGATGTCAAGCATGAAACAAAATATATCAGATCCATTAGAGACTCACTTAATGAAAATAAGAGGCCTTCAAAGATACCAATAAATAGCATAGCATTAATTGGGAGCTCAACGACAAAAGTGAATCACTAGTTCATGTATAATTCAATAATAATAGTTAACCTTAAGCAACACCCACTTTGAATGGATGTTAGCCTTTAGATGACTCTAAATAGTAGTACAGGTATTAACTACAAAATGAAGACATCAGAGTTATGACGATAACTTAGGCTATAATTTTGAAACTGTTGAGGCAAACCCGAAAAATTGCTTACCATTTATAAGTGTAAGGTTGAGGGCTCTTCACTAAGTCATGATATAGCGTTCACCTCAGGGGTGGCTCAATATATCTCCAAAAATTAATTGATTTTGACCATGTATGACAAGATTGAATGAAGCAATTATTTGAACACAACAACATTGTAATAGTTTTAGTTTTTAAAATATAAATTCACACTTTGAATAAAATTTGAAAATATTGGAAAAATATCGCACATTTACTCATGAGAATCAGAAGAGAAGTGAATCGAGAAGGCATTAGACCAGAAAACCTCAGAGTAAGTCATATAAACTGATACATAGTTAAAAGACAAAGTGCTTTGTGCTTTATTGCAAAACAAGATTTTAAAAATTGTTTAGTGGGTCAGCAAGTGTTTGCTACTCTTTTACGGCCTGCAATTACAATTACATTATATAAAAGTTGCTGTTTTATAACGGGGTAAAAAGCCGTCGGTGATGCAATTTATTGCACATTTATGGCTTGTTAGAGGGTGTTTATGGTAGGTCTAATAGCAAGTTGAAGTGATTGGAGCCCCTCTCAACTTTTATTACTGTCACAAAGTGTCTGTTACTGTCCCGTAACTGTTACGGTTAGTATTACTGTTACCTTTTTGCAAATAGACAATGTTTGTTGAAATTTAATAAAAAGTAACAACAATTTGGGAATCAATACAAGTAGTTGGCGATGAACTTGAAATTATTATAGTTATAGCAACTACTAAGTAGTAAATAGAAATGCAACTTCACTATTATGGGCTTGAGTAGAAGGAAAGGCAGTCAGCCTCAAGTTGGTCGTACAATAACTCAACTCAAGTTGCCCATAAACATCACATTTTAGTGTTATATGTTATATGCTATACGCCTCACTCAGGCAGCATTACATACCAGTATAAACACAAAACTTATACAACATTTAAAAGAGATCATAATTAATCTCATATCGCAATCGCATCCTTAATCATACCTTTGAACGATTCTATCTCTTTTTTGCCGCCAAAATTGTGGAAACTTTTTTTTCAAAAGCAAAGATTTATCTCTTAACTTGTGGCACAATTTTTAAAATGTATTTGACATCAAAATTGATGCAAAAGTAGAAATGTTGTTTTGGTGCACTTGACAATACTGTCTCGCACTAGAATGTCTTCTTCGCGCTCTAGTATCGAGTGTGATATCGCTCGTAAAATAGACTCACTCTCAGATCTCCATTTTGGTGCAAAAGCAAAGCCAAGAGGCAAAGCAAGCCGTTTTACTGTAATCAATCATTTTGGCGTTGGTTTCTGCCCCCTATCAGTGCAGCGCAGCCTCGCTTTTCCCTACAATAGGATAGTTTTTCTCGGCGTGAATAATTCTCTTTCTCCCATTTGCTACAAATATTTATAGAAAAACACTAAACTATGCCAAAAATGAAGACACTTCTCATTAAAAAATAATATCAATCTTTGCTTTAAATTTTTGAGCGAAATTCACTTTAAGTGCACTTTAAATATATTGCTCTACTCTATCATTAATTGATTTGTCTAAATATATTCAAATAGACTCACCATTTGTTTCAGTCCATGAGGATTAAAGACCGACCGATCCATAAATTAAATATAAAAACCCAATGCTTGATCTTCTTGATGACGGACCAGTTTGTAGTCTAATTTGTATTGAACCAAATATAATAGTCTTGTCGAACATGAACCAAAGCCATTGATTTACTAATTGAATTTGCATCATCTGTTCAAATAGTGATTCAAATCATAAATGTTTTGCCATAAAAGTCAGTGAGAGAGTAGGCCAGTGAGAGTGTGGGGTGAGATGTGGGACAATTGAAGAGATAGAGGTCCAAAATGACACTAGCATTCTATCATCCAAATTGTTAATTTTGTGAAGTGGTGAATATGACATTAGATCTAAATATTCATGTTATTCATGAGTGTTTTGAGTGGTGAGCATAAGAGTAATATTTATAATACAATATTACTCACCAATATTATAAAGGCATCCATTCAGAAAAGACAGAAATATTTATTTAGTAGAGATATGACAAATGCTATATCACTATAATAGGCAATTGTAAGCTCTCTATTGTTAATAAAATATGCGATTCTCTGTTCAAAAAGAAGAATAATATTTCATTTAAGTGATAACAAAACAAAATTCATAGATATTTAGATGTCTTACTATTAAAGTAAAGCCAAATCCATTATCATCTAATCACTCAATCATCCATTTTTGACTTTAAATGACATCTTTATTTTGAGTGTTACTTTATTAGACGTATCACTCAATTGATGACTTATTATTGGTTGTAGTGAACGGCTATACCATAAACAACTCAAATCCATTGTATGTGTGTTACATATATTTTGTTTATGCGTAACTAAAGCAAAGATTGTTTTATATAACGTGATGAAGCTTTTCATGATGTTATACTAAAGCTGTAAATTATAATATTAGTTTTGCAATTACTATATCACATATATGTCTTTTTATAAGCACTTTTTTATTCCAACAATTCATATATTTCATCCATTTTTAATCTTATTAAACGTATTTCTAATACTAGTATTACTGGTGAATAAGTTTTATTTTTATTCAATTTGAATGTCATTCATTCACTTAATGATCATTTAATGAAATGCATGGACTTTTTGAGTTGAGATAAACTAAAACTTCTGTGTCATTCACATATTTGCATAAATAATTAATTTTTACTAATTTATACATTCAATAAATTAGAACTGATATATAGGTGTTTTAAACTAAGTTATGAGATATTTATATTTCCGTAAAAACTATGTTCTCATTCATGCCCAACTTTTTTGTCTGCAAACAACCGAATTCCAAGTCTTCTTTTCTCTTATATTATGCAAATCAAGACAATAAATAAAATTTTTGCTGATTTTATTATAAGGTGATAATAAATATATGCATTTAATTCACTTACTTTTGTTGGAAAAATGCAAATTAAAATGAAGTGCCAGAAGTGCCAGTCTTTGAGCAAAATAAGGAAGAGTTAAGAAAATAGATAACCGTAATGTAACTTTTAGGGCACTTTTCTGTTGCCTAATTGTACTGTAAAAGCGGTCATGAGTTGAAGAAAAGGAGCAGCAATTGATTTCCATTATATGACCACTACTGTAGTGGTACTGCTCTAACTTTGAATGAGTGCTTCAATAAAGACATTTCAAGTTAAAAGGTGTGTCATGAATGCCATCAGTGCCTAACCTTAAGTCATTCAATATATGGCAAAACAATCGCTTTATTCAGTTCGATATTTTGCAGTCACTATTTAAATATTTTTTTCTCGAAAGATAAGCATAAGATTCTGGTCACGAGTTTTAGATGAAACCATTTCATTATAATTTGCATAATTCTACTTTCTTTAAACAGAATATAAAACACTTTAATTGTAAATCAAATTATTTATACTAACTTTAATTTATTTTTATTCAAGTGAAACATCTAAATATCAGCAAATTTTCTCATATAAAGCAAAATGTGACTCGTTTTTCAAGGTAAATAACTTCATGTTTTCTAACATATCCGGAATTTTTGTTTTCACTGCAATCAAATTCTCTTAATTTATTTCTTCTCTTTTTGTGTCTTCTCAATGACTACTGTTATTAAAATATGATAAGAAATCGATTTTTTGTATTTTAAGATTTCTTTACTTAATTTTTTACTTTATAAATTTAATGGTATTGAAAAATAGCTGACAATTTTCCTTTATTACTCTCGACTTAATTTTATTACTGAACTGCGTTACTTATACAGAAGTATTTATCCTGTTTTTTGTTTTTCGACTTCGGAATCTTTTCAAAGACAGATTCAGACTATGATTTCAAATTATAATCTATGACCACGTTTTACGAAAATAGTTTAATTATTTAAGTTCTGTCCAACTATTGAGTCAAAAGTCTGATAGCTTGAGGCTTAAACAAATTAAAATCTCTAAATTTGATATCATTCTATTGATAAAGCCTATGTCTGTCAAATGAATTGTTCGATTTTTAAAACCTTTATGCAATATATCTAATCAAATAAACTCGATTCGGATTTAACTTACTTTCTTTTGTTATTATTTTTGGAATAGATTTGCGAAATTGAAATTAACATAAGGTTTTGAATTTATTTCAATTTTTATAGAAAGTTCTGAAACCTAATATAAATACTTCAAACTTGAAATTTTGCTCTGACTTTCAAAATATTCTTTCATTTTCATCTTTTGATATTAACTATGTTTGAAAAAAATGTTTAAGAAAACAGAAAACAATTTGCAATTGAAGTCTAATTATTTTGTCGATTATTTTAATAGATGGGTTCAAACAACTGGAACTGAAATTTTTTTTATTGAGAATCGTGAGTTGTTGTTTGCAATTCCGAATAGTCATCAGTTTAGGGCGAAATAAGGCCTGGACTTTATGGACTTTCAAATAAATGATAGACCCGAATGGGTCTGTATTTGGTATTTGACTGTTTGAGATCAAAGTGATGTAAAGCTAGTCCAAAACGTCGTGACCACCTGTGTCTCAAAATCAATGGCGCAATATTAGAGTTTGGAAATATTACATACAATTACTTGAACGGATGCTGCAGTTATTCTACGGATATTGAGTTCATGGTTAAGGAGAATTCCCAAATGACTCCAGTTTCGTAATTATAGGTTTGAAAAAGTACAGAAAAATAACATTTGCCTAACATTTTAGACAAGAGCACGAATCGTGTGATATTTGATAGGCCTCTTGTTATGTGTTTATTTTTGTTTCTCGGCGTAAATTTTATATAATTCTGTGTTTCTCTTTGTATGTGATTCTGTTCAAAATAAATTTCAGTTTCTATTTGACAAAAACACTAATTTATGTGCCATTGCTTTTACACTCCACTCATGTATTAATTGTATATGAGTTGCTTTGAATATAAATAGTCTTTTCTGATATTTTTGTTAGCGTTTGCTTTCATGAGAAATGAAGGAGTTGTCAGAGTTACCCATTTCTATATTTCTATTTTTAAATACTTTATGTCATTGTTTATGGGCTTTTGTGATCACGATTTAGCGATCGATTTCATTCATTCATGGAATTTGATAAAGGCATTGACCAACTCATGAATGCGATTGAAACAAATCTAGAGATAACTAATCCTGAAATTACATCACATCCCGATCGCGAGTCAGCCTTTGCCTCTCGAGGGAGACTAAGTTAGGGATTCTGAAAGAGAGCAATACTCAAATCGATTTCATCGTATACTAAAAGCAATGACAAACCAAATATACCAAATTCTGTTATCAGAGTGTGGGTGGAGTAAAAGCAAGCGATTCGTGTGCAATATATTTTGTTTTCTTCTACTTTTCATCAATAATAGCAGAAAGTAAAGGAAGAGGAGAGAGAGGATGGGGAGAGAGAGAGAGAGAGAGAGAGAGAGAGAGAGAGAGAGAGAACTTAATAACTGAACTTTTCTAACTCTCAGTGAAAGCTTTGCTCTTATCATTTGCGATAGGAGTGTGAGTGAGCTAAAGGTTTCTCATAACGGAAGCCTAAAATGGATGATAAATTATCCGTAACGCGTTATGATGATGATATTGCCAGAAAAGCTAAGCTAACACTAAGCTCAGTCTCAATATAACTTAGAGTCAGTCCACTATACAATTGAAAAGAGAAAAGCTGGCGAAAGATCAATATTTTAGGTTTGCGTTCATTTACAACATAGTCTAACTTTATCTATTTGCTAATGCAGTACAGACTATATACACAATACAGTGCAAGCAAATGAGTTACGTTCCAAACTTTATAGCTATAAATTTTTAATAAAATCCATTTCGATCCACTACATCAAAAAATAGTAAAATTGATTCAATTATTTCTCAACTTTTTTGGTTCAACTTATACTCATTGACATAATTGTAAACTAATCTTTGGGTAATTTATAATCTTTACTGACATTAAATTAACATTAGTATAAATACCAATAAATGAACAAAACTTAATAAACGAATTAAATTTGTAATTAATCAGATTTATTGAGTTTTTCGAATAATTTAATCTCGTGACGAAAAAACCTTTCATAAACACTAAACTTAATTTTATTTTATAGTAAATATTGATTATCTTTACGCATAATATATGCTTAGTTGTGTTCGAGCAAAAAAGTAATCTCATTAGAACTGCATATCAGTAGCCAATCATTAGTCAATGAAACATAATGTATATAATGTATTAGTTGTATCATTCAATTGATCTAAAGTATGAAATTTCAACTTAAATCATATGGAGTTTTGGTGAGTACGTGAAAATGTGAATTTCAAAGTGAAAGTTAGGAATTGACCAGTAAGTGAAATATTATATTCACCATTATTATAGTATATTTCCCTCAGCATTGAAAATATATGATAACAGAAAAAATGTGCACATTTTCTACGAGAATATGAAAAATTTGTAACTTGTGGTGGACTTGATTTATATTTGGTATAATACGAAATCCGAGAAATAGCATTGCATTGCATAATAATTCACTCAGCATGTAATACTCGCAAACTTCTCATTGGTTGACCTTTGATGTGACCCCGAAGAAAAAAAGAGGAGGACAAGGATGCAGTAAATTGTAATTTGACATTAAACCAATGGGGAGAAAATGCATCGATTCTCAACTGGGGAGTTGAAGCTCAGGGAAGTGAAGGGACAGTGAGAGTACATTCTATTAGGAGTTTCAGAATGAGAAACCAAATAAATAGAAACGCAAAAAATCTATTGGCGTACAGCAAAATGCAGTACAAAAAATGGCAGCTGCTTTACAACAGATTAGATTAAACTACAATTGAATTGAGATAACGTTTTTTGAATGTAGTTTTCAAATAATAATAATCCTTATAATAATAATACAATGTATAAGTTAAATATAAACCTTAGCAGCAGTTTTACACGTGTTTTAAAGCCAAAGAAAACAAGAAGCAAATATACATTGGGATGAAAAGAACAAGTAATAAAGAAATATTCAGCAAATATATAAAATGAACAAAAATTAATGCTCCAAAAAATTAAATAGAAATGAGAGCAATGAGAGCCGCTTTCTCTTGTTAAGTAACAGTCTAGTAATTCTGTAAATTTGGTGATCTGCCAGACTTTTTAAACATTGACTCTAAGTCTCATTAAAAGTGTTGCATATAAATTACACTTCATAAACGGTGAGCCGACAAATTCATTTGTAGACATATCTATACAATTTCAAACTTTTTCCATTTTCAAAACTTTTCAAAACTACTTAATGTGAGGCAAGCGTTACGCGAATTCAGATTTATGTGGACAACACTAGAAGAACAATATTATTGATTAGAAAAGTCAGCCTAAAAGGAATTGCACACAATGTATAGGTTCTTAAATAAAAATTTAAGTTTATTATAGGTTCAAATAAACCATTTCTACTAAAAAATTGTAATGTTATATCTGCTACAACTTTTACACTACAGTATTATTTAAAGGCGTTGTTAGATTTTTTTGTGTTTTGAGTTGTTTATGACTCTCAGCAAAGAAGTTTCAGTGCAGAGCGGCTTCAGAGCACACAAAGCATGAATTATTAACTAACATCAGTTAATCGTATTGTTGCATTGCTCAACACTGGCAACCTTTGGTACCTTAACTTATGCATTGGCCAAATGCAACACTAATGCAACACAAAATTAGATCCCAACTCAACTCCAAAGTCAAAAAGCAATTTCTTTCTACAATTCCATCTAATTCTCTCTGCACTGAACATAACTTCTGCAAATCCTATGTCAGCATTAAAAAATTAAAGACACAAATGTAATATCAACATCAACAACAGCTGTTTCTAAAGATAAACTACAAATATTGCATTTGAAACTTTTTTCGGTGATATGCCTTTTTCTGAGTTTAGTGTCTTTTGCAGTGAATTTACTGCCAGTAACTAAAACTATTCGCCACTAAAATGTAAGTGTGAGAAGTTTACTGTTCTGGAATCTAATTTATCAAAAATTATTTCTTAATCACTATTTTGACAAATTTATGCACCAATGACTCAAAATTTAAAAGCTCAGTGAATTATGAACCAAAAAATAGCTAAACTCAAAGAAATGGGTCCCTGTTTTTGAAAAATGTTTTTACTGGCTTTTCATTTATGAAACTATGTATTAATGCTTATGTTGGTTAAGCTGATATCGAACATAACAAAGTGACTGAGAAAGCCTTATTTTGGTCTCTGAAGCACACTTCCGCTGCATAGATTGAAATTTGGTTTTCTTTATGTCCATCTGAATACGCCGACATCATCAAAAGTACAAAAGAATTTAACCGCAATACTAAGCTCTTATTCTCATGCTGTGGTTATTCTACAAAACTAACTACAAAACAGAATCAAATATTGTAAATCACACTCAATCTGTACACTTTGTTACAAACTTATAAGTTATATATTATAGCTTTCATAAGTTATGTATATTTTACTACTTGTGAATGAAGTGGGAAAAAATGTTTCGCTTAAATTTATTCAAATCTTTTTTTTGTATTAAAGAAACTTTTCCTCAAACCGAAAATGACATTCACATAATAAATTGTCACTAAAAGCAATTCCTTATTCTATAGCTCTTATAATAGTCTAATAATATTATTTATAATTAATAATTTTATTGCTTGTTATAATCGTTTTATGTTTTGCTAATTAATGATACTTAAGATATAATTAAATTGAATAATAATTCAAAAAAAAATTGAAATGTTGTTACTTTTAGTATATATAAAAAGATGGTATGATTGAAATAGATTTGAGTTTAAGTATGAGTAAAGTGTCACCACTCCCTCCCATAAGACTCCCATAAGACTCCCATCAAATTAAACTTAATGTATTTTGATATTGAATGTTCTGAACAATAGTGAGCGCTGTAATAATTTGATAGGCATTATTTGGATTCTAATGTTTGTTGTTGTCAAATACGAACTGCTCATTATTTTAAGGTCTGTTTCGCTAACATGAGCACTAATATATGCAATATATGCAAGCTATACAACTAAATGTTTAAACCCAGAGACGTTTCTACGACACATTCATAACTAAAATGCATTAAAACGTCGTTGAGATGACAGAAAAAGGTGTCATATATTGACCCATAAAAAGAGGAGAGTTTGAAGGATAGTAATGCCGTTTTGGTATCGCCGGTTGGTCACAGTTACCATTTTTGACTGGTAGGGAGTGCTGTTGTGCTCTTATAATGGTTGTAGTGCTGCTCACTTCGTTCAAACATTGAACTCACTCATCAACTAATATAATTCAATGAGAAAGTATTTCCAAAAGTAGTTCTCTTACAGTTCGTAATGCGATATCTAGTGAGCAATGATTCACATTATTTCACTTTTACTTTCCCTCAAATAGCTCACTATTTTTATATAATCTCCTCAACTATACTGTACTAAAGTTAGTAAATAAAATGAATACAAAATAATTTTCGGAATTATTCAATATCCCGAATATATCTCAACTAAATTACATTAAATATTGATCAATAAAAATTGATGAAAAAACTTTTCTTCGCTGTTTTATAAGAAAAATGATTAAATATACAAATACTTCTGATTAATGGTTAACTCACAAGAAAACTTTTGCTTATATTAGAATTTGATAACATAATAAATAATAAGTTAATCTAAAAATCGTAGAGTGAGTCAAACATTTGCCTAATATTGATTTTCAATAAACTTATGTGACAGTAAGAGATGTATTGTTTTCCTTCTCTACTTGCATAGAGAGAAAAGTCATTAAGAAGAGCTGCTTTACTTCACGACCAATACATTTAATGGAAATCGATTTCATTTTATATACAACTTTTGTTATAGAGCTAGAATTTGCTAACTTTTCTCTACTACTGATATCACTGAATATAGTTATCTTCCGAACCAATTGTTATAATTTTGAGCTTTTTTGAAACAAAATTGTGCACAACAATAGTCACACACAAACAGAACAAAAGTTTTGAATTAATAATATATGATTAGTTGGTAATGGCATTTGTTGTAGATTATAATCAGCTTAATTTGAGTTTTTTTTCCAATTTTTTACTAAAAGAAAATGAGTGCTCTTATAATAATATGTTAGCGTAGAAGGATGTGATACCAGTCATTCTTGCGAATCACATATTACTTTCTCACGCAAGTAAAAAATCCTAAAACAACTCATCTTTTTGGCCAGAATGATGATGACAGTGATATGATATATGCCATTGTTTTGCTCATTTAAACATAAATCTTAGAGATAACTCTGCATTAGAGAAATAGAGAGCTAGTGATACGTGCGTATAATAATTTGGTGCCGCATAATAAGGCCTCGAATGAAAAGACGGCCTCAATGTTTGCAGTACTGGCAGTGCAAAGCTGTGAACCAACCGGCTTTATGCGCATAGCAAAGTATATCTAAGCACTTATGCATTGCAATCCTCTTCACAAATCAAAAGAAAGCAACCTATAAATCGACCTCATGTTGCCTTAAATATGGAAATGTCCAAAAAATTACTTCATTTATAGCATCAAAATTGTCAAATCAAACCCAATGACTACTATCACAAATTATATCCTCATTAAGATAAATAAATACCATTAAAATAACAATTAAATACAGAATCAACAGAATTAACTCACCAGGAAATCGGACATTATATAGTGGCTCAAATCAACTCAACTATTTGTGTAATTTATTTTATTTCAGAAAAATAAAAACCTACACAAACATTAAACAATCTGAACCACTGCTTGTTAATCAAATTCAAATCAAAACTTCTTCTAAAACAAAGAATTTAGGAATTAATTCGTTTAAAATTGAGTGATTTGGCGAGAATTTATTCTTTGATTTATTAAAAGTTTAAGAAAAATATCCAAAGTTTTATAAACAGCAATGCGAGTAAAATTATTTTAGAAATGGATAAACTATATAAATGAAAATCGAAATTCCAAAATAAGAATCTTTAGAGACCGACTCAAATTCTTTACTTTTAATTTTCTTAATAAGTTTTTTTTCAATAGTTGCTGATAAATGAGTCTATTCTAAAGTTACAACTCGTAAAAGTACACTAATTCTCTATTTACTGACTACTGATGTTTTGATGCTATTATTTGTTTTTTCAGATAAAACCTTTCTATTTTTAATTATAATAATGAATTCTCCCATGAATTTAAACTAAATTAAATTCTGGAGTCGGCACTGATCATAAGCTTAATTAAATATCTATTAACAACCATTTTCAGCATGAGCTTAATTTTTAAAAATTAGAATTAATCTAAATTTATTGGATTAAATTGTCAAATAATGAATTTCATGAATTTATAGCATCATAAATTAATTACTTAGAGTCTCTAATTTTATTGAAAATGGGAGCCGTATTAATACGCCTATTGATAACATTAAATAGTTATTATAACTAAACAGAACTCATTGATGGCAGACTTCAATTTGAAATTGCAAATAAGTACTCGTTCTATATTATATATATTATATTTAGTCTAATGAATTAATTTTCTATTTTTATTTCTAGTATTTTTCCATTTTGTGAATTGAAGGAAAATTGGATTTAATAATTATTTGATTTTTTATTTTGTTCAAATAATTCTATTTTTCAAAATGGAGAGTTAGGTTGGATTCAATGAAATAATCAATAAAGCTGAGTAATAATAAGATTCAAATTAATACAATCAATTTTAAACAAAGTTCAATTCAACTTATAGTACAATAATTGAAATTCAATTTCGAATCAATTATTTCTGAAGAACAAAAAAAAAGTATCGCTGAAATTGATTAAATTAATTCTTAGAACACATGCAGTTATTTTTTTTTGTGAATATTAACGAAATGATGGTATCATAAACTCAAGTTCAAGCTCACAAATAAAATTTAATCAGAGAAGTAAGTCTGAAAACTATCAAAAATGAATATCACGTAATGATTTTAATGAAATAATTGGTTTCTTTCAGAATCTTGTGTTCTCAATAAATTAAATGATATCTGAAAACTTTGAATCTTTAAACTTACTGAAAGGTTTAGAAGTTTATTAATGCAATGCTTTAAGTTTTATTTTATTTTAATAGTGAATAAACATTCATTAGAATCCGATTTTCGCATAATCAAAACGAAATGAATCAGTAATTATTGTGTCAATAAACGAATATTGAATAATTATTTTGGTAAAAAACTTTATGATAGTTTAATTGAAGTTATTTAGCTATCAATAAACTTGAACCTAATGAAAAACGTCATGGAATTATTTGAATAAATAATTGCTTTATTAAACAGTTCACTGAAAGATTAGAAGAGAATTTTAAAAACTAAACACCAATATTATAAGTTTATATCTCTTTCACATTATTAAATGATAAAATACTTGTAATTTTCATGGAATAAACGTTCTAATTATCATTATATAACTATATTTAAGCGAAGCTTGAATTATATATTTTATCTTTTTTGTTTCAAACGTAGCGAAAATATTTATCCCTAATTTATTTTAAATATCATGGGCTACTGTTCAGTGCAATTTTCTTTGATATCAATTAATGCTGTAATAATACGGCTCATAATATGGAATTTCATTCAATATTTCGGCATTTCTTAATGTATATAAAGAAAAATCTGAAGTTTAGATTTTATAATTGCCATATGAGGCACATATAAAGTAAAATCAAAATATTATTGCTATCATAAATGGCATCGGCATTCATTATAAGGCGGACATCTGATAATTCTGAGCTCCGCTTTTACATTAGTAAATGAGGATAAAAAATAGAAAGTGAGAGAAAGATTTTGATGTGGAATCGAATAGTGAGTCCACACCTACAGTATGGGCAGAAATTTGTTATCTAAACGGATAAATTTGAAGGCTTCAACTGAAAAACTATAAATGTGACAGATTTTGATAGAAGAGAGCAGTAGCGCGTTCGCTGAACTGCCGAACCCATGCATACATTTTCAAATGGCATTTCAAAGATCACGATAACGAAAATCTTACATTCCCTCATTTTTTGCTCAATTTAGAAATGCACAGATAATGAAAAATACTTTTGATTTAAGTTTCTATTTTCCAGTACTCACCCAAATGTACCCTTAAAGATATGTTTAATCTCGAATACATTCATAATTGATAGCAACACAACACAAAATAATGCACACAAAATAGCAAAACAGCAAAATGACAGAAATGACAAACTCTAAACACAAAGATGCAAAAGAGAGTCACAAACACAAAAGAAGAACTGTTGACCATCTGGACTATCCTCAAAACACAAACTATTTCAGAATTTTACAATTGCAAAGTTGGGTCTAAGTCTCATACCTGAGTTGGACAGTAAGAAAGTGAAAGAAGAAGTACATCCCTATGAGTGAGTGAATCGCTTTAGTTTTACAGCATCATTGCTTTCTTACTTAACTTTCGTCTTCTTTTATGTCTTTATAACATGCAGTATAAGGCCTCAGGTCTTAATTGCACTCTAAGCGCAATAGTTACGTAAGTAAAGTGAAAGTGATGGACAAAAGAGAGTGTTTTACAACAGGCAATTGTCAAAGATTTTAGTGACACTCATGTCAGGTCAAGGCTGGAGATCGGGACAAAAAGTGGTGGACTCTCTTCATAATAATAGTAAGAAGAAGAGTAACTTTGAAGAAATATTAAACTCTAGCCTTCGAGCTGTTGACCAGTGAGTAAATCGCGACTATATCTGTGCGTCACGGCTACTGATCGGACAATCAGTCAGCAATCGGTAGCAATTCAACTAAAATACTCATCACATCATCTCATCTCTATTACAACTAAATCTTATAAATAAATTCAATTATTAAACCTATTTTGACTCAGATGTCACTGTGATTTGTGTTACTATTGAATGAGTTAATTAAAGAATTGTTATGTTATTTATATTGTTATAAAGTATATAAAAAAGCAATAATAGTTATGAAAAGTGGGACATAAATAAAAGTGAAGTTTTAGTTAAAATGATGATTTTGATGATCCTAAGCCTAGAGCCATATTTTGTTTTGATTGTGAGTCATAACCGTTTTGTTGCTAAACTTGTTCATCAGACTGGAGTAATATCCCTAACATTGATGAGCCAATAAACAGGACCCTTAATGATGCTTTAAATATATTCGTGATGGTTATAGTTTTCTAGTTGTTGCAGACTTTGGCGTTAAGACGAGTATAAGTACTCAATGCTTATAAATACAGTTTGAAAGAGTAAAAAGAATCAAAGAATGTGGTAAGACTCACAAAATACGTGTTTTCTTGATTTCATCGATATAAAAGTGGTAGCACTCAAATCATGTTTAACTTCAAAATTCAAGTTTATTAGAAATTTAAGTTAAGTTTAAAATTATATACTTAGTTATATACAAGTACTAAACAGTTTTATAAGTGTCTCAAATATAATCTTATTTGAATCAATATTTTTTCTATTTTGAAATATAAGCCCTCGTAATAAAACTTAAATGACATTTGCATTGCTAACACAAATTAGGCCTTGTGTCACATTTACAGTAAAACTAAGCTTAATAGACATCAAAGTAGTTATTCTGTATATCAGCTCAATATAAGTTAATACTCATTTGAAGACAACTTTTTCAAACTTGAAAACAAAGAAATATGTTTTAGAACTGGAGCAGTGCAAAAATGCTAAAATAGGGAAATAGACCTGAGTATAGAATAGAATATTTTAAGTTTATGGGGGAAATGAGGGGATTTGTAGGCGCCTTCATCTAATTCAAAAAATTGAACGAAACAATTCAATTTAATACCATTCTGAGAGAATACTTAATACCAAATTGTTGGGAAAATAGAGAGTAATGCAGAAAAGGGAGAGAAAGGCAGAGAAAGACATGTAAGAGTAGAGGCTGTCTCATCGATATACAATTTCATTAATGCGAAAGTGTATCCCTATTTTGGTATAATATGTGCATAACTAGTCTCCTTCTATTCTATCAGATTGTATCAGCAGTTGAATCATTGATTGGATAGATAGATGTTTCACGTTTGCCAATCCTATTTTCAAATACAATGCAGTAATAAATTCAATCTGGAAGCCAAGCCATAACAGCAATTTTTTAATTTTCAAAATTCCTAAATTCAAGGGATCATTGCCTTTAACCAAAAAACAAAACAAAAAATAGCAAATACTTTGTAAGAGTGCCGCGAACTAAAATTCTCTTTACTAGTGAGTGAGTGGAGACTAGCAATTATTTAGTAACATATGTAAAGGCCAAATGATTGGTGTTGAACATAAAATGGATGGCAGTCAGGCAATGGCAAGAATCAAAGTATGAAACATGCAACTCACATAAAAAACAAAGATTCCATGTTAGCAACATTTTCAAGTCTGTATTATGTATTTCGTATCATATCATTCATGATTCAGAGAATATAGTTAACGATTTATAAGCGAGTGAAGCACTGGAGAACTTTGATAATACATTGTAACTTAGAGTATATTTTATAGAAGAGATAAAATTTGTTGCAATGTAATAAAATAATACATAAATTTGATATGAATTACAAGTAGTGAAGATCAACCTGTTCTCCTTTAAGACGGATAAGTTAGAACATAATTAGAGCGCCAGCAAATAATACAGTAGTCATGTCTCGACACCAATCAAATGCAATTGTATTAAATAACTAAATAATGCATTTTCAAAGTTATAAGTTATTATTTTCCACAAACAGTCAATCAAAATCTCATCAAATTTATTTATAATCAGAAAAATTTTATTTTAATTTATAACTCAAGAAATTTTTCATTAAGATTAATTATTAGATTAATTTAAACAAAAAAATCCATTTTAAAGAAATCTACAACTTATAAAAAGATGGATCAGTTTTTATTTTTAAGATAATGACTAAAATAGTTCCCAAGGCTGGCCTCAATGGGAAAAGAATTTCGAACGCTTTCTTTTTCTAATTCTAGTGCTAAGACCTATACTTTTAGATCGATATTATTTTTAATTATATGGAAAAGTATCTATATTTCCATCATTTAGATGAAAGAATGTTATTTTAAATCAGGAATTTTCTCTCTTTCTTTCAACATTCTTTCGTTATTTTATAATACTATTCATAATTATGAAAAATTCCTTTTGTTCGGGAGAAGTGATTATAAACACTGACAGCTAAAAAATGGCACCAAAGATAAGATCAAAAATTTGAAACAAAAAAATTGCGAATGAGATGCTTATCTGTGATGAATATTAGATAAATAAAAGTGACACTCATGTGAGACTAAGTTATGAAATGATTTGTTATTGTCATTATAATTAATATACGACATTAAAATGCATTTAGTATACACAATATCATTTATATTAAACCGAGTTAGTATTGAATGACAACTTATAATTCACGTTTACAACAATAGTATAAGAGATTTAGTTTATAAGTGTATAATGAAATTATTTTAACATTTATGAGTATTCAAAAAGACAACATGTAATATGATTCTAAAGAATGATAAAAAGTTCAATGATTATGATATCAGCAATCATACCAATTCTTAACCCGGAGGACAACTACAGAATACATAGCAATATAATACAGAATTAAAATTAAATTTTTCTAAAATACTCGTATACATCATGTTTTGCTATACTGTACGTTACAGTGAAGTATTTATGAAATAAACTTTTATTGTTGCAAAACTTCTTAAAACTAACTATATATGACAGCTTAGATTAACTTACAGTAAATATGAATCAAAATACTGCATATCATTTACTCTTGATATAGCAATACGTATACTTATTAAATGTACGTTTCGTTTAATTGTAATAATTAATTAATTTGAATGCTCGTCAAATTGCACGTCAAAGCATTTCGTATACTTGCAAATAATTCAAAAAATCTTACTAACAATCTTTTTTAAGTTATAGTTCGTCACAATATTGTACTTTTTATTTATAATATTTATATATCGATATCATTTGCTGATATTTTTACTCAAAAATTTAACTAAAAAAAGTTCCGCAACATATGAACGCTTGTATATGAGGAACACAACAAAAAGGAAAACTAATTATTCTGACCTTTTGAATGATGATTAATGTTAACTTTACGTTTTGCTATTATTATCTGTACTACCAGAAGATGAGGTGGATTGCAATTTGGTTGCCTGTGCCTGTCTCTCCTGTTCATTCAATTCTTTAATCGCTTGAATTTCTTTCTTCAGTTTCATTCTTCTATTTTGAAACCATATCTTGATTTGGCGTTCAGTCAGGCATAGAGAGTGTGCCATTTCGATTCTTCTCCGTCTTGTCAAGTAATGATTTGTGTGAAACTCTTTCTCCAATTCTAGTGTTTGATATCGGGTGTAAGTTTGGCGACCTCTTCGGCGGAGACCATTGGCACCTGCGAGACATGTAATCGGAAAAGACCCAAATTAGACTAAACTCAGAGTAATCCGAGATCACAACTTATATGATATGCTGTATTACATAAGATTTAGTTTCCTCACAAACAAACTTTTAGAGAATTGTAAAGTTTTATTTTTAGCACAAAAGAAAGAAACTTTGCATTTAGAGTATAAGAAGCTGTAAAATTGGACATTTGGGCGTGTTTTGTGCTCCTCTTTTACAGTGACATTTGGTGTTGACTTTCATCAATACGAGGACAATGTCCTGTTCGAACACAAATACCTGGTTGGCTGAATAGCAATGAAGATACAAATTCATGCAAATACTGTCATAAAATTAAACTCTAAAATAAAGTCAGAGATCTGAGAGCACCAAAACTTGCAATTACTTAATGATATTCAGACGTCCGAATGCTAAACACTTTCTATTGCTACACTTTTTTGCTTTAAATGTTAACATTAGGGATGCTATCAGTTTTCATGTATAAATATTTAATATAGATATTTAGCAGGTTTAATGCATTTAAATGACTTGTTTTGGTGACATATTTTGTGATAAGGAATGGAAAATCAGTTCATTCATGATTCATCAGCAAATAGTGAGTATTTTTTATCATTGCGTTTTATCCCATCTCTTTTATGTCAAGTTTATGCTACTTTTTTTTAATATTTTTGAAAATTAGTTCATTGTTCACATTTTAATATAATAGAATCGTGTTATTTTATAATCACTCATTTTATTTAATTAACAACTAGTTTCCAATGAATACTCGAATTAAAATTTTCTCAAAAAAATTAATAAAAAGCAATAATAGAGTTTAGGGAGAATATAATTCAAAATGTTTAGAATTGCAAATATATTTCAGAAAATTTTGAAAATTAGACTTTCAAATATTATGATTTGAATATTATGATTAGTATTCCTTATGTAGAGATAAGGTTCACACGTATGTCATTCTTAGGGGAAAGCCATTCATATCTAATATTTTTATCTAAAATTTGTTTTTAAAAGCATATAAATATGACATTAAACTAGTAAAGCATTACTATTATGTAATTGAAAGTATTGTTAAACTGAAGATGTGTTGAAATTAGCAGAAACAGTAAAATTTGAATAACTTAAAAATGAAAGATATTTAAACTATAAAAATGCCGTTTTGAGGCAGAGATAATAATGTTATGAGTGTTTGGGTGCAAATGGAATACTATTATACAAAATGGAAATATGGAGAGCGGTTCGGGATTGGGGTTTGAGTGGCACTATTTAAGAGAGTGATGCGCTATAAAAATTCTTTTACGACCATAATAATTATGAGTATACCTTTTTCAAAATGATATCATAAAACTTATGGCCGCCATTTCGATACAACTAAGTATCAAATTATGATTAGACTTTTCACATGTAAACTTGAAGGTTAACATTTGGCAGCCATGAGTTGCAATATTTTTTTCCTAACACTTTTTCCTTTCCACTGTTTTCTCTTATTCTTTATTGAAAACTTGGTGTCTTAGAAACTGAACTTAAAGTAATTTTGGTAATCGGAGCCCAACCCAAAAAAGCAGACTTTGTCATAAAGTTTTGCGTAACACGCTTTTTCATGACTCTTTTTGTGAGTTTAGGAGAACTACTTTTGACAAATAAAGATAAGGCCTATTTTAAATGATAATAGAAATGAGAGAGAGTGAGACAGCTGTATATTAGCTGCATATGAGCCTTATGTAAGGTGTAATCCATTAATCTAAATAAGCAAATAATGTGTAATGTGATGCATAGCAATCATGAATATCTACCTGCAATGGCCATCCATGGATAAAAAGCATTAGGAGGCGCACCGACTGCCGCACTTGACATAGTAGTGCTATTACAACAGGCAGACCAGGCGTCTGATACCGATCTCGAACATGCAGCCGCTGCCGCATCAAAACTTCTCATATCAGCGCCAGACATAGCAGTAGATGATGGCGATGGTCGTAATGAGTTTTGCCACGCGGTGGCAGCCATTTGATGATCGGGAGCTTTAAAGCCATTTTGGTCTTTGGATAGACCACATTCTGACTTAAATGCTTGACTGGTTGCTCCATCATATAGTTTACATGCTGCATCCACATAGTTAGCTGCACCATCAGATGCAACAGAAGTTTGATTCGATCTAAGGTTGGCCTGATATGCCTGAGAAGCACTTGGCATGAGTGATGATAGAGCTGATTGTGAGAATCGGTACGCCTGATGTGCTTCGGCTGCAGCCGTGTTGTAGAAGCCGGTGGCAGGACTGTTATGATCGAAATATGCTGTATTCATCATTATGACAAATGACACAATGCTTGACAATCACAAACACAGACAAAGAAAAATATCAGAAAACTGGCTTCGATTATAAACTTCAAATGTTATTTTGTATTTTTTACTGCTTTCATGCTGACGATGATGACGATGATATAGGATTAAATGGTCATGCATTAGACTTCTCTCAATGCAAGTATTGCTGCCAGTCTTGATGTGATGCAGTGCGAGTGCGGCGCCCATACCAACAGAGGCTTTCCCGGAAGGCTCTCCACAACCAATCAGCTTATGGTCGATCTCGCATCACAACTATCACTACTTTGAACACAACCAGAATTGGACGGCCCATCACTTACTCCAAACTAAATAAATTGCTGCTTTGCTTTTCCATATAATATATACACCAAGAACTCACACATACTTACATACATATATTCTCTCTCTCTCTCTCTCTCTCTCTCTCTCTCTCTCTCCTCTATTTCTTTCCCCTCTTCTTCTTCTCCATTCTATTCTATTTTCTTTCTCTCTTTCCTATCTTTGGCTCAATTGGACTTTTCGAGTGTCGACCGACAAAGAATTACATAATTATAAAACTGTATTGTGTGGTCATTTACACACCCCTTTGCTATTGTGAGAGTATCCCGTCTTTGTTAAAATGCTCTTTTTTGCCTCAATTATACATGCAATGACTCTCACCTGCGGCTAAATTCAATAATTGGAAACATTGAATGTAAACTACAACTGAATTATTACTTAACTTATTTGCATTAATGCTTGTTTATTGATTGAATTCGAGTAATCAAGTTATGAACAGCTTTTGCAAATACCAGTCAAATAATACTATATTACAATGTTTCAAAAAAATATAGAACTATATAATATTTTGATTACAATATTTATGAAGTTCCTTCAAATTGCAAAATTCAAGTCATTTTTATTTCACAAAAATCTCTTCAATTATGAATTGAAGCATATTTTTGAATTGTTATTTAAAATAGTTTATACTTGAATGAGTTGAATTGATTAACATTGGAAAGGATATGATCATTTTGAAGATGCAGCATTATCATGTATAAATTAAACAATTAACATGATAGATATTTCATTATATAATAAAACATATTCTCTAAATTCATTATAGCATCGATAAAATAAATTAAAGTGATAAATATGTTATAAATTTTGCATAATTTGCTCACAAATTGAAACATTTTAATGCACATTCGGATTAATGATTAAGCGACCATAAGTATAAATATTTGTAGAAATGGCAGAGCAATAGATGTCTTCTTGTAATAAATTCAGTCATAATACGAATTCTTTCAAATAATTATTTAATAGGCAAAAATTCAAGCTATGATATAATGCTCAGAATAAGAATTTTTAATTTAAAAATAGAGAATTCAAAAGTTTTCGTCTGAGAAAAATAGGTCGAAAGTTGATAACAAGTCGATTGATTTATAGAGAGAAGAATTCTTCGAATAGGATGAGAAATGATAGCATTAGAAATATTAAGTTGAATCAATTTTAAAAAAAAATTTCAAAATATTAGATTAGATTCTTTACTTATTTTAAGATCATTTTGTTTATCTAATGCATTTTTCAATAACGCAGCTGTTATGCAACCTTTTATTAGAAAATATAAGTATGTCAAGAGTCTGAAAAAATCGAAAAATGGCAGAAACAGAGCTCTCGGTATTATCAGTTTGCGGTAATAGAAATGCCAGCCATGGCGTAACTAACGATCAAATGCCATCTCCTTTATAATCGATTCTCACTACCAGAAAGTGAAGCTCCTAAATATGCGCTCACAAACATTGGGTTCGGGAAATCGATGCACAGACCTATTATTATTAATCATCATTAATATTAATAGAATTCGAATTTTCAAAAAACTCTTTCAATCCAAAAAAATTTAGACAAATAAATTAGTTTGAAATAAAAAAGTTATTTCTAATAAAAATGATACTATCTTTTAGAAGTTTGTCATTTCCCGCTTTCCTTAAGAAATCTTTGCGTAAACTTATCTAAAATTTTTAAGAGCAGAGAAAAATTCTAATTACAGATTCAATTTAATGGACTCAATAAATTGCATAATTATGTACTCAGTTTTTACATTGCGATCAAAAGTAGGAGCAAATGTGTTTTATAAACTTGAGCTCTAATGCTTTCTTATTTTTTAAAGAATAATGAAAATAATTAGTTATTAACTTAATAATAAAGTGGTTTCAAATAGAGAAATTAATTTGAAAAACAAGATTTTTAGCGTAATCGCATTCATCAAAACCAGAATTAATGATAATGGATATTCACCTAATGCAAAGTAAATTGAGTTTTGAAATTAATTTTAGACTAAAATTTTATTATTATTATAGTTTTAAATTAAAATTAAGGTGAAAATAAGTTAAGGTAATCCTTTCAGTATTTTTTGGCAAAAATGATAGCATCCAAAAATAGGTTTTGCATCTCATCGACAGATTAATGGTTAAGTTTATAAATATAAATTCTACAAAAATAATTTGTTTCAAAGACAACTATATTTATTATTGCAGTTATTATTGTCACCAAACATTTCGGAGTTTTCAAAGCTTATACGAACCAATCATTAACGACAGACATTATAGTTGACAGAGTCTCCCAAAGTATTCAACATTTGCTTTAAGGCAGACTCTATGAGAACAGCTCATGAATCATGAATAAACATTTTGGAACATTTTCTGCTTTTTCTCATTGAACAGTCATTCTATTTTCTATGTATCTTAAACTAAATCATGTGATGTTTAATATATATAGCTTTAGTAAAACGAGTAGAAAAT
>JAQFXV010000003.1:0-105114 GCA_034694065.1 Camisia spinifer
TTATTTTTATCGAATTATAACCTATAGTTCAAAATAAAAAGAATGGTTTATTTCTATACCCTCTTCATGTTGAACACCTCTCTAACTTGAACATTATCTCTGGTCCCGTTTGTGTTCAACTTACGGAGGTTTAACTGTATCATATATTTTTTCACTGTTTTACTGAACTTATATCTGTAGCTAAGTTTTCGAATCTAATACAAAATTCCATTTCGATAAAATCTCTTGAGTTTATTTTCGGTTCAATTTAGAAAATTTTTGTTCTGCTGTGTGTGTGCTTTGAGGGGAAAGAATTTTACATCTTTTTTAAAGGCGAAATTGGAATCCTTTAGATGTTTGACTTATCAGTTATTTATAGTTTGAAAAGCAATTTATAACTTATGGTTCTTAAAGTTTTATATTATTTATAATTAATCTTTGGAAATATTGTTTTGGATGTATATGATATGCAACAAACTGATAGATTCATTGCAAGAAAATAATATAGTGATCTCGAAAAACTTTCCCATTCTATTTCATCAATTATGAATAGAAGTTTTATAGAAATATTCATTTTTTACATATTAAAATTCCCTCAAAAGTATTCAGTTTTACCCCAAATACTAGAAAATTTTATTTTCACTCATAATTACAATAAGTTTCCTTAAAGTCTGCATCGCTTCTACTTTTCCCTTAAAATTATATCTTCGAAATTGTAAGGGAATCAAAAATCTCGAAAAACCCCTTTTGTAAGACTGGAAATATTCATGAAACCAATGCTTGAATGACATACATCTGAATTCTCTATTAGTCTGAAAAAATACTACTTCAACACAAAATTACTTAACTTTCTAGAAAATTTGATCACATGAAATATTTCCAGTGAGTTATTGTCATAAAAATACTAGAGTATCTATTATAATATTTTTGTGATAAAATATCACTTTAGTCTAACATAACTGTTTTAAGTGGGGATGTGATGAAGTGAATATGAGCTGCACTTTCATGATAAATCTGTCAATATATATATTTTATGTATAACTTATTAAAGGAAAAAATAAACCAAAAAAGCCATTTATTACTATCACTTCACTATAATATTGTAGAATATATAGAGGTTTTTTTCGATACATCTCTTAGATCTTTGAAACGCATGAGTGCTTTATTAGGATTTGTCACTTTTTCTTAGTTAAAGGCACTGAAAAAAGGCAATCACAAAATGCATACTCAATGTATTCATCAGTGTTTTGGATTTTAGAAAAAGAGAGAGAAAAAATTGAAGATTTAAGTTGTCAACTGATGCTATAACAAAGTTTGTTGAATAAATAGTAGTTGAGTGAGAAGTAATCATCTCATCTGTGAATGTGTATTGAGTACAGTATTGAGATTTACTTTGACTCAATTTAATGGCAAAATAAAGATAACATTATAGAGGGAACGGCCAAATAAGACCATATTTCTATCATTTATTAGACATAAACATTTAATTTAAAATAAATTATTTTTAGCAGAAGTTTTTACTGAAAGTTATATAAAGTCATAAAATTTATAGTTATCTCTTCTCTTTGAATTCTTTAGTTCAGAATCAACTATTTCGTGATCTTTAGCTATTCATTCAGCAACTTATTTAAAATATGCATTTTAAAAATTAACATTCTTATTGCCGGTATTCAAACAATATTCTTGTTAATTTCAAAATAATTATGACAAATAATTTATTTAGAGTTTTTGTAATTAATTTAATCACATTTTCAGAAGAGATACTTATGATATAAGTGTATACTGACTTTCTATGTAAGTTGTTTTTGATTAAATCAACATACGATGGGTTGGTAAACATCAGAAATAAATTTGAAATTATGAAACAGTCATTTCTATAAAATAAATTCTTTTTATATTATTTTCTGGGCGTTTAATATATGAATTTAGTTGACATTTGACTACAAATTGACTTCAATTGATCTGTTAATATTAATTTTTCACTAACTCTAAATCAAATCAATTTTTCTTTAATTAAGTAAAACTTACTTTGTTTTCAGTCCTAAAATTCTTCTTGAAGTAATTTTCTTATTGATTGATTGATTTATGTCTTATATTTATCTATCAAATTCATCAAACTCATGAACATGTTATTATTTTGCAATTTATTTCATTATCTACTTTTTTCAATGGATGTAATCTATATTATAATTAGCTTTTAATTGAATTCAAATTCCAAGAATATATCAACAAAAAAGGTTTAAATGAATAGGTCTTCTTTGGAATGGGTGAGCACTAATGCTTTCCACTAAATTGATTCTCTAATTAATAAAAGTTTTGCCCTTTTTCATTAGCATCAGTTTGTGTAAGAAATGTGTAGGCATTGCAAACAAGCATTCATTGGCCTCAAATATTTGACACTATACGTGAATTGTAATTAAATTACATAATAATCAAGATTCTCCACAAAATTAATAATAATGCCTAACATAAAGTTTAATGATTCATACTATCACTCAATAATAAGTTATTCAATGAATTTTATTTTAATTACATACGGGCACAATTGCACTGATAATATTTGAATTAAAATAAATTAATATTATAGTCAAGTCAAACAACTTTTTACTGCCTGAAAACTCATGTTGAACACTAAACCTAAATTTATTAAGTTATTTTGAAAGTACATCAATTTCAATTCTTGATCATTTGCAAACTTCAAGATTTAATTGTATTCTCATTTATTACAATTTCCCCAGAGATCAGTTTTCCAATTGTTGAACTTCAATGTTAAGTAAAGGATAGTTTTCATTTCTTCTCAATACCCAATCATTGTTTGTCAAGGGATAT
Source organism: Camisia spinifer (assembly GCA_034694065.1). Taxonomy (NCBI): domain Eukaryota; kingdom Metazoa; phylum Arthropoda; class Arachnida; order Sarcoptiformes; family Camisiidae; genus Camisia; species Camisia spinifer. The sequence goes on from JAQFXV010000003.1 coordinate 2,809, forward strand.
CAGGTAGAGGTTGACTTTCCTAATTTTGCTGGAAAATATTTCTCTCTAAGTTTTTATGTAATTTAGAGATATTCAAAAAAAATGTGGCCATAGGTCAAAATTTTGACGCTATTTTATGATTATTTTCACTGTATTTTAAACAAAATTATGGAATTTTTGTGAATTTGACTGAATAATGGGCAAAAATTCATTTGAATTGCATGACACGCCCCTTGAATTTTGACAAAAAGCAGATCTGAAAATCAAAGACCTAATTATATAAATCAAAAGTTATGGTTCAAAGAGAATTAATATTTAACAACTCTTTCAAATCATGTACAGTAAAAACAGAATATTCATACTTTAAACTTGATTATGAATGTCATGAGAAATTGATAAGAAGATATTCATTATTTAAGAAAGACATACAGGTTTAAAATCTTAATTCAAACATTGAATCAGTTGATTTCCTTGAGAATAGTATTGTTATACTTATATGATTTGTTAATGTTAGGTCTTTTCCCATTGAATCATCGAATTTGAATTATGTTTGATGCCAAATATTGTTTGCCTGAGGCTTACAAGAAGTTGTAGACAAGCCTTTCTTGTCTTTCTTCATCTGGATTTTATTAAAAAATAACTTTCGAGATTAAAATCAAATATTATTTATGTGGGATTAAATGTTTACTAATTATAATTTATTTTTTACAGTATGGAAATTAAGTGTTTCTTTTATTTTGTCTCTCATCAGACTATTTTCAAGGTTTTTCACATTAATACAAAGTTTTATTGAGTATATTAAGTGCACTCTTTCTAAAAATAATTGGAATAAAAATAATTTCAAACTTTCTGAGGCTTCAAAAAATAAGTGAATCATTTTATAAGTAATTATTTCTATCTTTTTTAATACCTGTAACTTTGAAGACATATGAAAATAGCCTGAATCAAGAATTGAAGAAAAAACAAAAATTATTTCAAGAACTTTAAAAGTATTTAATGGTTAGAGTTTTCTTTCTAAAAATTTCTAAAAAATAAGTTAATGCCAACTGAGAGAATCAAATGAATTAATTTAGACAAAATTTACATTTTAAGTAGATTTTTTGATTAGAAATACTAAATAAAACAGAAAATTAATAAGTGCTCACATAAAAGAGTATTTTGTAATACATGTAATGCAATATAAAATCCTATCTCTAAGTTAGGTAAAGGGTGTGGTGACACTTCTGAATAAAAGCTATACATTAACATTTTTGTGCTCATCTCTTAATATGTGTGTCTATGCATCTCAAATACTAATGATTTACATACATAGAGAACTATAAGTTTTATTTAATATCCCGGAAGTCAGCTTATATTCCTGTCATTTATTATTGTTTAAATATAGTTAGCGGTCCGCAGGTCTGACAGCAAAAATTTTAAATCACAAAAAGCAAAGTCGAGCTGACAATAATTCCTGTTTTAAGATGTATTATTATCAATGATAAAGTATTACTTAAGAAAATAATTTGAATAATGCATTTGAAAAATTAAATGACATTAATATTTATTCTAATTAAGATTTATAATTGAGAGAAAACTACAACTATAGTGAGAAAATATAGTGCCACACAAGTTGAAATGGTAATGAATGCAACATTTTGTATGTACAGTGAAGTTATGCGTCAATTATTGCGATGTGGTTTAAAGTCATGTCAATCTTAGCGTGAAAATCAATCCATAAATTATTCATACTAGAAAAGTATGCAAATTTTCTCATAGCATTGAACCTATGTTTCGCTACTTTAAATGCATTTGGAAAATATTTTCCTAACTAAATATGCATTAAATCGTTTTTTCAATTTTGTTTTTGACTGTATTTTTTGACTTATAAAGTAAATTAAAAAAATAGGGATTTCATGGGATCTCGCGTTTAATTATATCAAAATAATATTTAGTGTACAATAAAAAAAAAATCGATTGAAGTTTTTTTTATAGCTCTTATGTATCAAAATTTGAATTAAGCTTATTATTAATCAATAATATAACAAATATATTTTATTTGATATATTTAATTAAAAATAAACGCCAAAATTTATAAATATCATCATTAGTGTCTATACAAAAGTTCAGAATGACTTCATCGCTGTCTTTACTGTTGCAAATTTACTCTAAATATAATCAGACATTCGTTTGGTTCCATTGTTTGAAATAATAATAACACAAAAGGAAAATTACTTTTTTCAGTACCTTTTCTATGGTTATGGAAACATTCTGAACACTACTTTCAATAGTGAGCCTAATTCTGAATTCCTCTCTTGCACTTCTGATTGCATGTATAGCATGTTCAATATTTGATGAGTTAAAAGGAGATTCTATTCTACTTTAGTATTTGACTGCATGACTATAATAATAATAATACTTTATTTAGCATAAATACAGTACAAGAATAGACGGCTTGTTATACCCCTGAAATACAGAGCTCTCAATTAAAATGTGATGATTTGTAATGAATAGCAATCAGGTTATATTCATCCAAATAATTAAATGAACGAAATTTTGTCTTTAAAAGTAATTATCATCAAAATATTCAATTTCTTTCAAAAGTTACTAAAAGTAATTTGATTGGTAAAGACTAGAGTCAAGATCGATAGAGTGCAGTCGAGACTCTCGAGTGAGTCTTAAAATTAAAACTCCAATTAATTGAAAGTTTTCATATATGACTAAAATTCAAACGAAGGAATCAATTTTGACTTATGATTATTATAAATATGATGTAAAACAAATTAACCTTAAAAATAATTATTTTTAGTAATTGATTCATTAATATTTAGGCAATAAATTTTAAAAATCGCAAATTTTAACAAAAAGGAATTTATTAAATTCTTAATTTTGAAAAATTACTGTTCATTAGTGGAAAAACATACAGAAAAGGAATTTATTATGTGTAAGCATTCAATAGCATATTCAAAAAATTGATTACAGTATTTATCTTAAAGAATTTGGAGAGTCTTAAATCTCAAAAAATGATCCTCTAATGAATAAGTTACTAATCATTAATGATGACATATTCTTTATAATTTAAATTTTGATCAAAAAGATTTATAGCTTGTGTTCAGTTTCCATATGAGATCACGTTTAGTCAATTTTCTGATAAAGTTATTCAACAAATCATGAGTGAACTCTTGAATTCAATTGATTTTTTATAAGAAGTACCGGAGAGTAAGATGTTTTTCAGTTTCCTTCTAAGACTCTTTTTGAAATAAAACCTTTGGCCAAAATATCAATTTAGTGTTTTAAAAGTCAAATTGAAATTAATCAAAACTAATATGTTTAATTTTTTAATTAGGCCAACAATTCATAGACATTTTACATTTTTTTGATGTTGAATTGCAAAAATAATTTTAATTTCACGACATTTCGATGTTTAAGTAAATAGTTGGACATATGTCGAAAAACACGAGTTTCTAAAAATATTTCGGTCACTGTATGTCAATTTTTTCATACAAATTCGTAATTTATATGGAAAAATATGTTAAATGTTTTTATTCCAATTTATAAGCTCTCAATTTAGTGATGAGAAGATGAGTATCAAATAGTTGTTTGCTATCAGACAATGATCGATAAATACCCCATTTTGGTCGAACCGATTCATGAAAGAAAGTCTTGACATTTTTCTTTTCTCCCTGAACTACAATCTTATTATTACTTATTAAAGTCCATTTTGCACTTCCATGAACATCATCGACATGATATTCAAGCTCAACATCAATCCATTTATCTTGGAGTGGCTTCAAGTTTGTCGATCCGAGCATTTGACTATTATTAAAAATCTTAGCCTCAATTGTTTCCTTATTTCCATGTCTTCGAAGTGACATCACATAAATAGGTGATTTTTCATCGGGGACGACGGCTTTCGGCATTTTCATCTGTGCGATGTGTGTGAAAGAAGAAGTGGCCTTAAGTGAAGACGGGATTAACATTGAATAAGTGAATTTCCAGGTCTCTCCCTTTAGCATTCGCATCTGATGTCCATTCGAAACCATACCTTTTACTTCTTGTCTTTGACGATCTAGATTAGAATCTCTGTCCTTTGTATGCATATTGAACCTGTAGTTATTGTCTTCAACAAAGATATGTGTAGTTCTATGGACTTGTTGTAAGTCTTCCACCCCCTCAAACGCTTTGAGTCCATCCTTATTAGCTTCTGGAGACCAAACAAGTGTCCATTTTTTAGCCATCGATCTATGACACAAATGTAAACTCAAAATTAAAATTATTGAAATATTCATGATTTGAAAATATCCAAAATTATTTGAACAAATAAATTAGTTTACTGTCAGTTTAACTTTAAAAATAATTGTTTACGATTGAATAGGATTACTTTGAGTTATGAATAAACTCCCAAGGTCATCATAACCTTTATCTGTTTTTCAGGAATTACTATCATTTTTAATTACAATTCTCTATTCTCTGGTCTGCGAACCATTAAATACCGTACTTGATATCATTATAACTTTACCAAATAAAACTTTACTAATACAAAAATTAACTAATGCTTGTAAATCATTAAAAACGAAATTCCGCTCATAATTTGTATGTTTTTTGTGATTCTGTTTAAATATATTAAATAAATTTAAATTTGATGTTTTTGGTACTTTTTTAAATCAAAAAAGGTTTGTGTAAAACTTATCCTTTTGACTGAACATATAATTATAAGCCTGTATTATTAAATTGAAAACGTGGGTAATAATACATTTGTTTCATAAGTTTGAAATAAAAGATGAGTAAACAGTTTTAATAGCCTTTCAAACCTATGCTTAATTAATTGTTTCTACACCTAAATTGTTTTTTGATTACTAAACAGGTGTAACTCAAATGAGGAAGTTTGAAAAGATCATCTTATTAAATAAGTTGTTTTTCTGAAAGTAATATAAATTTTAAGATTCAATTAAATTCCAAAGTTATGTAAATAAAATTTTATAAAAGAATCAGATTATTCAAACAAATTTTATTTTTTCATGGAACTCACGTTTTTCAACGTTTGAATTTAAAAAGTTAAAACTTTTGGGAACTGTGAAAGTTACAGAAAATCCAATATTAATGAAAAAGTTTTAATAAACAAAAAACACTCCATTGTTTAGTCATTTATACAATGGGTCGCAAATTACAGTTTTTCAAGAAAACTCAATCTAATAAAATATAGAGGCATTTTATTTTCTGATATCTTAAATTTTAGTGACGTTGGTTTCATGTTTTTCATAATTGTTATTCACTACACATTAATCTAATCTATTTTAGAGACAAATCCTGTTTAGTTGAGCGCATGATTTTATTTTCTTAATTAACGAAAAGTTTTTAATGCAATTTCACTTACAAAGTACTCGTTTTGGGAAATACATTATTAATTTATGCATAACTTCACTCAAATTCTTATGCGTACGAATTATACGGCTTCTAATTTAGGGAATTCTTGATTAAATGCTATTAATAGTAGGGAATCAAAAATTTAAGCAATTTTTATTTAAACTTTTTTAATTTATTTTTTTCCCAAATGAATTCCATCCAAATAAAAAGTTTGGCTTCAATTTCGTTGTTTGATTGCATAAACTGTGTATTACACTAATGAGTTATAATGTCATTAGCGATAAATTACATCAGTCTTTGATATCATATGGAATAAATCGTAAAACTGGTGAACTGTGTCATCATAAAAATATGTTTCTCTGTTGAATAATTAAACCTAAAACTAGTTTAAAATTCTGTTCAAATACAAAAGTATTGAATTTTCAATATTTGATGAGCAAAAGTAAAAGTAAAAACTAAAAAAAATTCAATAAAATACAGGTTTTGAATATAATACTTGTTTAAGTGAATAATAAATATATAGTCCATATGAATATCAACTTAAATAAAGGCATAGAATTGTAGAAAACAATTAAAACTGTCAAAAACACTGTTTCATTGAATTCAATTATTGCTCGCTTTCAGACACTCATTGTCTTTGTTTTATGAAAATTTAGTTGGAATTTATGCAAAATCGGTCGTAAGTATCAAATCTATAATAATAAACTTTGTAATAAAAATTAATTAAATTATTATACATAAACTTTATTGAAAATACTTTCGCATATTATTCGCATTCGAGGGTTGAAAAGTTAAACTTTGTAAAAACTGGTATTTTCATAAATAATTACTTCACTTGATTCACTTCAATAATTATTTTCATGCAATAAATAATGTTAAGCTTTGAGGCATTATCTTTGAGTAAATATAAAAACTAAGAATATTATTCCTTTACTTTCGTCTTGATTTTTCTCATTCATTCTTCAGTTTATCCCTTCAGCAAAAGTATCAGTACAAGAGTGAAGAATGAATTTACTTTCACTATTCCTGAGACCAGAATTCCATTAAAGTTATTTGTGTTGAGTATAAGTATAATAAATGATATCTCTGACTAAGACTTTGAAGAAAATAATTCAAATTCTGATTTTCTTTCAGTAAATGTAACTCAAATGAAACAAAATTCAATTGAGCCTATTTATCAAGTTCTAACATTCGATATTTGTTCATTAGAGTTGAGATAAGAAGAAAAATCTATTTCAATCAATATAATCGATGTTTTTATAAGTCGGAAGTAAAAGTTAAAAAAATAGTTAAAATGAATAGTTAGAAGTGATAAATAAGCAAAGGGTGAGTTAATTAGGCTTTAGATACTCTTTTACATGGACCTCACGAATAGTTCTTTGGTTTTCAAAACAGTTTCTGATAAAAATTCAAGATAATTAAAAAAAACTTTAAGAGTAATCGAGATAATAAAAGAAAATTAAGATGATATCAAATAAAACATAATATTTGGAAGAATTTCAGAAAAAATTTTCTCATATAAACGATGATTTTTGACAGGTTAAAGTAATAGTTATTTAGTTTAATAAATTTTTATCAAATAAACAAAACTTATTTCCAAAATATTTATACATTGAATAATAAAAATAATTTCAAAATAATATAATAATATATTAAAAATGAGTTAAGTTTATCGGCAAAAGCGATTCTTCAACTAATTCAATCAATTTAAGCAAATGAAAATTGCAAATAAATTCATCATTTTGAAAATTTATTGAAATGCAAAACTATACACATTGTATAATATATTTTGAATTATAATTTCCAAATATTTCTCTTGTTTTTCTTTTGTTTTAGTGCGAGGATCTTAATTTTTTCCCATATTGAATCTGAATCACAAATAAGATAATAAATTAGTTTATTCAATTTATCCGTTTTGAACTTAAAAAATTACTTTACTCTTAAATAGGTAAAAATTAATTTCTCGATATTTCCCTGAGTTTTTAGTTTTAGTTTCAATTCTGATTTTCGATATTGGATTCCTTTAATAATATAATATGAGGAAAAATGCTAACTTATAATGCATGGCATAAAACAAATACAGTATTATAGATAATATTTTGTCATTATACCAATGCAATATCTTTAAGTAAATTTGATTGATTACCCAAAAATAATTTTACCTTATCTTCAGACAAATCTATTGTTAATCTCTTAAGTAAAAATACCAATCTATTAGACAGCACGTAATCTGGATATGAGAAAAGAAGCATAAACTGAAATCAACTGAAGTTCAATCAAAAAACCCATTTCTTATAAAATAATATTCTAAAAAAATTTCATAATATAATATTGAGTATAGATAAGGTCACGAAAGCCGGGTATTGAAACCAAATCTATGATTTTAAAATGTTTGAAATAATCTTAAAATTCAGTTTCAAGTAAAATATGATCATTAAATTAGTTTCTCCTTTGAAGTATAGACCAATTCATTTGTTTTATCTAATTCTTGAATAAAATCTTAACAAAATTAAATTCTAATTCTTCTATCCATGAGTTCATTCAATTCAGAAAATAAACCAAAAGCCCAAAATAATCTATGGAAAGAATGAAATTTGCCTCTCTCTTCATTTTGATATAAATTCTATGCACACATGAGCACAGAAATAGATAACTATATTCCTCTTGTGAGTGAATAAAAATGATATAATTACTTGCGATAGCAAGGCTTTAAAGTGAGCGACGAGAGAGAAAATTTCATCCCTACTTCCTCTCATTGTTGAGTTACTCTATATCTTATATCAAATAGTGAGTTACAGTACATTCAAAGCCCTAGTAGTGGGTATTGAGTATTTCATTTTTGTTATCATCACACAGACGTTCAATTTGGAGAAACAAAGTGGGAATATGGATACACTCCTGTCTATTGGGAGTGAAAGGAGAGAGAATAAGAGAATACGCTATTGATTGAAATGCAACTCAAGTAATAGATCAGACCATCCCAAACGTTTTCCTTTCGCGGACCAGTTTCTAAATGCAAAACAATTCTGTGATTTGGAAACCAAATTTTTCGCAACTCAAATAGTAGTGAGAAATTTGAAGTCTAATTCCTTTAAAAAAAAAGTCTTAATTTCCCTGAAACTGAAAATTTTATTTTGAAATAAAGATGTAAACTTCCTGATAAATCAGTGAATAAATTTTTTTATTAAATAATTAGATTAAAACGAGCTGAACCTTATTTGACGTCACAAAATAACTTTCTCAAATATTAATTTTCAATTAAATCAGAATTTTATTCATAAATTGATTAATCCCATCAAAATTGTCTGTGCTCTAAAACTTTTATATCATTCTATATCTAAACCCCGGGCCGTGGTTTGAGAACGTCTCGATAAATGTACGAAATACACAATTGTATAAGACATAAAAGACTACTAAATTTGACTGTTAGCTCGTAGGGGTTCATCATGTCTATGACATGTGCTTCAATTTGATGTAAGATATGTTGAAATTTTCATCAAACTGTGATATTTTATTAGAAAAAACTTCTTAATATTCTTATATTTTGATTAGAATTTGAAAATGAAATCAATTTCTTGAATACAGAGAATAAATAATAGAAAACATTAAATAATTTATATTTATTTAAGAGTTTAAATAAAATTGGAAAATGTGTTTTTAAAATTTAATCCTATGGTTTGTTCACATAATCTAATTATCATAAATTGCAATCCAATCATCATAGAATTTCAGAACAAATTCCATTTTTTCAATTTAAGAATTGTTGCAACTTTTGAATAAATTTCTTCAACAGAACAAATAGGATAATAAAAAAGACAAAACCTAATACTAGTAGTTTGTTATATATTATATATAGCAATGAATATACTTGTAGTGAAGTTATTTCATCAAAATTTAGTATTCTTAGCACAAAAATAGCACTTCTTCCCAATTGGAAGTTATAGAGCTAGAGTTGATGCTAATGTTAGTACAGCAACATTTACAATGAACAACGAACGCCTGCGGTCATTATCATATCTTCTAGTTGTGAGTTAAGAATATGAGGATTCCTATGTATAAGGGCTAGAAATTCTCTTAACTTTGTTGGGTTCAGAAAAAGCTTAGTATTTTATATTAAAGCAACTCTTGAGTCATTTTATTTTCAATGCGAACTTATGGTCCCCGAGGCTTCTGTTGAATTGTGCGCATTTCGCCTAAAGAATACTCTATTTCTCCCAACAAAATGAATGACAACAATAGGAAAATATTCTGTACATTACCAGTCCATCAAAGTTTCAAATTTAGATACATGTGCCAAAAGTTTCATACTTTAGAACCAGTGATGCAAACATTCTCATAAATATTCGATTGAAAGTTTTTTTCCTCAAAAGTAAAATAAAATCATTGCAAATGCATTCAAGTTTTTATATTCAATTCATAGTTATTCATTAATAATTCAAATTCTTTTCTTGTGATAGATTTATATCTTAATCAAATAAGAAATATTATCAAATATACATTTCAACATTGTTTAGTTTATTTCTTCAAATTATAATTTAATTTTAATCTAAATTACTGCAGATTTTTAATTGACTTTTGAATCAGATCTCAACCCTAAAAAACTTATTAAATAAATAAACATTGTGATCATTCATTAATGTAATGCTTTAAATTTGTACATCATTGGCCAAACATACAGTTTTCAGGAAAACTTCTGGAGTTTTCTGAATTTTGGGATTTAAAACTTCAACGCAAACTACTATGAGATATTACATGTCTTTCGCATTTCAAGTTTAAATGATTTCAATAGTATATCGAACTTTCAATTTAAAAAGTCCTTTCACTATAAACTAACTTTTAATGTTTTCCTGTTTAGAAAAAGAGCTGAAAAGACACCAAAATGACAACTTAAAGGATAGTAAAAAAGTTATCATTTCAACTAAACTCAAACTCAAGAATATTATAGTGAAAGCCAAACTCGCGTATGATATTTTGATATGAAATAAGTTTGTTTTTTGTCTTTGTTAGTTAATAATAAGAGGAGTAACAGATGTTGTATATGCTTTTCATTCTCTTTTAGTTCTTTATCCTCTGATACACTAATATAAACATAGCGAGAAAAAGTGAGATGAAATCTAAAAAGTTTAGATGACAAGTCACTGATGCAAATCTATACCATCGAAAACTAGCGAAACAAAGCCTCAGCGATAGAAAGAATAAGAATTGATTCTCAATTTCAAACTATTTTCACGTAACGTTATATTTAGGCCTATGCTATGGACTAAACCTAAGAGAATATTTTCCAGACTCGTGCCTGTAATAAAATCAAACTGGCAGAGCATCAGAGCATACACTCTATTGCTCAAAATACCTCTCACTCCGAACTCTCATATCTTTCTCCCCTTATTCTTTTAGTCCATTAAGTATTCAGTTTGCGTCCTAACAAATAGAGGCCCAGTCGTTCAGAGAGTAGGTTCAGCTTTATTTCATGATTGTGTTACGTTTTTCTGATGAAGCAGTCATGCATTGCTAGAAAACTGACGAATGTATGGACGCACAAAATATGCTCGTATGGATTGAATAAAACTAGCCTCTGATACAGTCTATTTCTGGTATCTATTTATTTCATTTCAATGCCTTGACTTCGCATTTATATCATTGGTTTAATCCACTATTTTGTAGAAATTTTAGGAAAGCTTAAAACCATATTCGCTTTATTTGTTATCTTGCATTTTAAAGAAATGCAAATATTGTAACCAATTCCATATTTTCTTACAATGACGTCTAATAGGATTGAAAGTCTTTCTTATTATTCTAGTTCATGTTCATTATGAACATGAAAGGAGAAGAAAAAAATATGTTAGCGAAACAATGGGAGATGTTTAATGATAAAATATATTTTACTGTACTTATATGTTGTAACTTACATGTTGTTCAGGTTTAAAGCATTACAGATTAGAGGATGTTTTAAAATGATATTTTTAATGGAAGTTTTAAGAGATTTTTAAATGTTTTTCGAAATTATTGATAGTTGACTGTATGGATTGAATTGAAATAACACAATAACTATATGAGAAGTGCAATTCATCATAACTTACATGACCGATGGCTTAAATTCATTGGGGGTTTGACCTCATGAAACAGAAGTGGTAGCAAATGATTCAATAATATGCACCACAATTTAGAATTGCAAAAATTAATTCAATCGAAATAATATTAATTTATAACATCAGTTATGCTAACTTACAGTAATATTTTTTGAATGATGTTTTTCCGTTGAAATATTTACTATGAATGTTATTTTCATTTCTGACGACTAAAACCTGCGAACTTTTGATGCTTAGTTTGATCAGATTTAGAGCTTTCAGGTATTATGTATTTGATGTCTTAAATTCAAAACCAATATTAAGGTTTGGGCTGAACTGGTCTTATATGTGAAGAAGAGTAACACAACTTATAGTAATGATGTTGATTGAAGCACAAAACGTGAAAAGTATGAGCTAAATAGTGAATCGCACACAAGCCGTTAGATCAACAAAACGCTTTTCATCATTAGATGAATACTACTGTTCATAGTGTCAGTCAATTCTTACTTTAGCAGTAGTTGTTTAGTTCCAAAGAAACACTATTCTGTTAGTACTATAATGTAGACTCAAATTACACCTCATTGAACCTCCAGTTCCGGTTAATTAAAGTCAAAATTAGATGCCTTCAAGTTTTCTGATTTAGTTTTAGGGAGTATTTTGCGTGTGTTTATCTTGTTTAGCAATGTTTTTCTGTTATAACCTAGTCTTTAGGTTTACCGATAGACCAACTTTTATTTGCCATAATATTATATATGCCTCAATAAATTTAGTTTATTTGGCAATACTTGTAATAGAAAAACATTCATTCACTCTCTATTTCTTCAAGTTTAATATGCTCTCAACATGAAAGTACATTTAATTATAGAATTAGAATAGAAAGAGCAATAATAGAAACTTTAATTTGAAACTAACAATTATTTGTGTTATAATAAGGCAATCAAATATTCGATTCAAATAAAATTTAACTCAAATTCAATTAAATTAAACTTTTTTCTCGCTATGATTTATTCAAAATGGAATTTTTTTTCCAAATTTAATGAACAAACTATTCGAATAATGAGACAAATAATTTTAGAAAATAATATCGCTTATTCAGCATTACATAAAATGGATTTCGTTTAACTTATTTTTTCATATTTATATTCTAACTCAATATTAAGGCTCTACTGAATTCTTGGCGTTCTTAAGCATTTTGGTGATTTTCTTTCATCCCGTTTTCCCAATTGTGTATTAGCTCTCGCGAAGAACTTTTTACGACTTTGCTTTAGTTGAACCCAATAGTTGTTTAACGTTGACATTGACTTGAATTGATACGAAAGAGAATTGTTAGAGAAAATACCAGTAACAGTATGTTAGCTCTTAACCCATTTGGTATTATTTGAAAACATGTTTTTGGTCCCCACTCTTCTCTTCAGATAAATCCTCTCGAGAATTAAGGCCAACACTAATATAAACCAACTGTACTGTTATGGCATTAATGCCACGCTATTCCCGCTGTAAATAGTGTCAAAAGGGTCTCTCCTCTCCTGGTCTCACAAATTAGATGAAAATCTTATATAAAAATAAATTAAATGGAGGTTTATTTCCCTAATAATGACGTAGAAGAATGGTTTATGCCATAGAAGTTCAACCAAAAAAGACTTTGAGCATAAACTTCGATACTTGACTGCTATAATGTTTATTTTTAAAGAATAAAGTTTTATGGATTATTCTAAACTATTTGAAGTATAAAATGAAACCGATTTGTGAGAAAGCAGCTAAAAATTTTATATGCATAATAAAAAAAAATAATGTTAACTCACATAAACTTAAATGTTTAGAATTTACAGTAGAATAGGATTTCATTTTCAATGTTCATATTTTTCTGATCATAACTTAATATCCGAACATCTGCTCCATTGAGTCACTTGAATAGTAAACGCTTTCAATATTATATAATAGATCTTAAAGTTTATATTGATATAAATCTGCATTTATTATTAAAATATTTTATTGCCCATATTTTTAAATAACTTTTGTTTTTTGTGTAACTTATTTATCGAAATAATTTAATGTGAAAACAATAGGAAAATAGGTTTGAAGTAAATCATGGAAGAAATGTGTGCAGAATTATTATTGTCGTTTTGAACAAGAAATTCATTCGTAACCTATAATCAAAGTTTTCATAACTCATATCATAGCCATTTGGAAGAGTACTGTATTTATGTAGAAATGCATTACGATTGAGGATGTCGTGAATTGCGAAGAATGCGCTTTAAGTACTTGTCCTCAAAACTCCTCTGACATATCTAACTATTTATTAGTCCCCATTAGTTTGGACATTGAAAAGACACATGTTTTTGAGAAAAGCCTTAAACGAACTCAAAAGAACACAAAAAGCACATTCCATTCCATATAAGTCAACAAATCTATGATGGATTGGTTAGGATTTAAAATAGTTGTCTTGAAGTAGAATCTTATCAGATGAAAAATTTGTTGATGAGAAAAAGTTATTCAGTGTTTGATCGTATTTTAGAAAGATTATGATTTTTTCTCAAAAATTTTCTCACTTGAATAAAATAGAATCGATTTTTAAAAGTCAAAAACTTGAGCATAGAATTTATTCCACTCTATTGATGATCTAAAACTTGATCATGTATTCAATCGAGTAATATTTGATTCAATTTACTCCTAAATATATTCAGACGGAGTGAAGCTTTAATTTACATTACTTTTGAATTAGAAAATAATAACAACTTTTGTTAAATATTTATGAGAGTATTATTTAAAAATGAAACTCTCATTAGATTATTGTATTATTCGTTAATACACTATGTTTTCTATTGTGAAATTCCGTTTTAGTGTTCAGTCATAATGAAAAAGTACGAACTATCGAAAGCGTGTCTACAGATCATTAGTTGATATATGAAGTATATGAAAGAGGAGAAAGAACACGAGTTTTAGTAATGTGTCTGAGTTAGTATGCATTAGACAGAAAGAGGGCTCCTTTCAAACAGGGATTGACACAAATGCCCTTCAATTCACTTTACATTTCGTTTGCATTTTTAGGACCAAATTGTAGAGAAAATCATTTTAGTCTCAATTATTTAGTATTTACTTTAGATACTTATAGTTAAATAGTATTAATGTTCAATTTGATGAATCATTTGGTTCACTATTCATTAAATTGACGGTTACTTTAAATGTGTAAACGGGAGACCTTTTGTCAAATTATTGAAGCTTATTCTTGATTAAATTAATATCCATCTCGTCATTAATACTAAGATTGTATTCGTAAATATTATATAATATGTTTGGAAAAACGAGTTTCAATGTTACAGAATTTCTTATTAGTTAATCGATTGATTCGAAAAAATGGAATCTAATGGAGTTTCTCTTCATTTTCTTAGTGTACGTGTTTTGCTAACATTATAAATAATGACATTCCTGACAATAATTATAATTGTTGCTGATGTGGAAGTTTTACTTAACAGTTCTATTGCAGTCTCAAAGGAGAAAATGGTTTACCAATTCCTAACTTAATAAAAAAGTATATTAATACTACTCAGTTCTGAATATCCCATAAGTATTTCAAAATCATTATGCCTTCCGTTCATAATAATATCATTTGAATAGAGTTGATATCAATAGTTTAGATACAGAAAAATATAACTTATTAAAGAGGCGTATATTAGAGGAAAATGTATAGAAGTATAGATTAACGTTAATGATAGGAAACATGAGTCGTGAGTAAAATAGAACAGAGGCGTACACAAAATTAGCTATATTATTGGTAAGCGACCATTTTTCTGTGAAAATTATCGATTCTTATAAACAATTCACTCTGGATCTAATGAGAATGGTCTCAACTCTATGGGATGACCGCAGGCCCAAAATTAGGGGTTTTGCACAAACAGATTCCTTTGGATTTCATTTATACGAGAATTGGAGCAAAATTTAAAAGTTATGGAGCTTTGTAATGGATGCAGAACTTGAAACTGGTATAACTTTTGAGCTACTGATTCAATTGCTACTCAAAAGCATTTGCCCAAATTCTTTACTAACTTTTCGCAACAGATTTTTTAAATTTCTTCAATACTTCTAATTTGAAATTAAGAATGAATAATTTCATTATAAGCTTAAATTAAGCTGAGCTCAGATTATCAAATATTGTAGTTTATCAAAAACAAATCACATTTTTTGAAGGAGTTGAACAAATTTTATTATTATAAGATGAATAGATATGAATCAAAAGAATATCAATAATTGATTTTCAAATGTTTAACAACTAATTATTCTATTTATTTATTTATTAGAAATTCTATATAATAATTACAGATCATTATGATAATGTTTGATTTTTATTCGAATTTTTAAAGTACTTACAACTTAAGCTTTTATTTGGCTTTTGCTTTTGAAAACTTGTTTTACTTATTCAATAAATAAATATTTATCTTCATATCAAAATCGAAATTCAAGAATATGAAATAGTTTCAAACATACGAATTCGAAGTTCTAGTCCATCAATAAAACGGAAACTTTTAGGTCAAAGCATTTTACAGAAAAGTCAATTTCGTAAACATTATTCTTCCAAATAATCATTTATGTATAATTATGTTAA
Source organism: Camisia spinifer (assembly GCA_034694065.1). NCBI lineage: Eukaryota > Metazoa > Arthropoda > Arachnida > Sarcoptiformes > Camisiidae > Camisia > Camisia spinifer. The sequence goes on from JAQFXV010000003.1 coordinate 18,796, forward strand.
GTTCATAAACATTTATTCTAAGTTTATGTATTAATGAATTCATGTTATCTTATTGTGAATCAGGAATTTTTATTTTTATTTTGTTTGTTTTGAATTTTTCTTTTTTGTTGTCTAGATTTTTCTTAGCACTAAAATATATTCTGTCGGTCTTTGATTGTCAATCAATCACTTAAACTAATTATCATAAAATTTCACTTTTCAGAGACAGAATACTTTTAGAAATATACGGACCAAAAACAAAATAACAGCTAAGACTCGGTAATGAGACAGTCGAGTGAAGGAACTGATATATGTGTAATCGTTGTCATCAATAATGATTTCCTGTTAGACTTTGACTTATATTAGACTAATTCTAATAAAATGTTTTTCATTTTTAAAATTTGAGAGAATACTTGATTGAACTCATCAAAGAATCTAATGAATTGATTTTTAAAGAAATTCAACAATATTTATTCAAATTAGTCAACAATTTATTCATAAAGTATTTTTTACAATTAACTATTGAATGGCAATCTCATGTTCATCAAAACTTTATAAACATTTGAATTAACTTTTGTTGTTTTACTTTTAAATAGCTATCATTACGTTGAATAAATTGATGAGAGTATGAATTGTTATTGATTTGAGAAAATTGATTCGATTTACTGAAAAAAGTTTCATTCTATTCTACGCTTAAACTTAATATAAAGTTATTTAAATGATATTATGATTGATCAAAATGAATTCATGGATTCAATACTTTCTGTAAAACCATCTATTTATTGAGAATTCTTTTTCTGTCATATTTTGTAAAGATTTATAACTGATTGCTTCAAATATTTTATCGACTGATTCTGGATATTCTTCAATAAATTCTCTCCATTGAGTAACAGAAATATCTCGAATGAGCGAAAGATTATCTGCAATATAATCAATAACTCTATCGCGCAATTTGTTTGCATTGCATTTTTCTGCCAAAATGATTGTTTTGATGGCATTTTCATTGGTTAAGTCACTATATATAACGTCTTCGCAAATGGACTTCAATTGAATAATGTTATACTTTTCCGCTGCCGGTAATAACTTTTCAGCCATATTTCTAACTTGGGATGACTTTCCGGTATAAATAAATGAAAGCAATTCACGGAAAACATTACTCTCGATGTCACAAATTTCTAACTTATTTTCGTGCTTTTCTTCCATATCCTTCGTAAATATCGCCGCAAATATTGGCGAACGAATTGATAAAATAATTTTATGCACACAAAACTCTTTACCGTTTACTATAAATGTAAAGTCACTCCACTTTTTATAACATTTTATTTTCTTCAATTCAATCATAAAATTATTTTCAATTAAATCTTTTTCATTATCAATGACTTCTATTTCAAAAATAAGTGTTAACTTATTATTAGGAATCAGTTCACACTTTCTATCAATTAAATGTCTTTTATTCATAAACTGTCGATAACCCCATCCGTCGCCACCAATTTTATACTCAATTTCATCACATATTTTTGTATTTTTGAGCTCATTATTGGCATCAATTATCGAAACACTATATTTAGCTCTAACTGACAGATCTTCACAATAGCAAAGATACAAATGAATACTTATGTATTTTTTATCTTTTGCCATATAATCGGTCTTCACTTTTATATACCATTTAGTATTCAAACCAATGTTAAATATTGGGCTTAAAATATGATCATTTTTCAATTCACAAAATCTATTAATAATGAATCTAATTTTTGAGAACATCTTTAATTCTTGCGGTTCAATCACTGCCTCTGTTTCTGTTCTCATGTCTTTACTTTCATTTTTTGCCATAATTAAAGTTTAAAGAAAATTGAAAAAAATATTTGAAACTTAACTAACAAAAATTTAGCGCATGTTTTGTTTTCTTATCAATCAATAACTATAGAATTCTGACCCTAAAATCAATATTTTCATTCCGCTATTGTATTTGCAATCCTAATAATTAGGTTAATTGAAATCAGAAATCATTTCAAATTTTTCAAACTTGACTTGAGTGCAAATGATTAAATGCAATGTTAAATATGTTTTTCTAACAAATCGATAATTTTTCTCAACAACAGTGTAATACTTTCGGTCCAATGAATATTAAGTGCTTATAAATCATAGCTTCCTTTTTGGATTTAAAAATTAAAATTGATCTCAATTTCATGAAATGCATAATTTGTTTCATTCTTCGGATTTGATTTGTGGCACAAATTTTAAATAAATACCAACATTTGTGAATAAGTATGTTTCGAAAATAATTATAGACTGAAAACTCAACTCAATCATTGAGTATAATACAGTTTAATGAGAGGGTTAAGATAAAAGTAATTTAAAAATTAATATTGAATTTTTAATTTTTAAATCTTTTTTTTATTAAAGAGTATGATATAACTAATCAGAATTTAATTCGAATTCACTCCGAATTGCAACTGAATTCTATGTATTGCTTCTTCAAAAATATCATGTCTATGAATTATGAAATAATAGTAATAGTTATGAAAATGTTTTGAAAATTACTGAATAATAGAAGTAAAAATTGTTTTGAGATTAGACTGAATGGACATATTTAATGCAAAACGCGAAAAAAATTATTTTCAAATTAATAACTTTTACAATCTTCCATTAATTGAAATTTTCACTGAAATATTTATTATACCTCATTTATTCAATAATTCCATTCTAAGAATTCATTATAAATTTTAATATCAGATTCAAATCAAAGTGAATTTCATATCATTTAATGAACTTATTAGTGGATTTTCAACTTATAAAACTGTTATTTATTTTGAAACCTGAATAATATTTATGAAATCTCTGAACATATTTAATGCCAAAAAAGTGAAACAATTTTATTTTCAAACTTATAACTTAAGCCCTTTACTATGAAAATTACTCATCAAAAGGGCTTTCATCCACACTCGAGAGATATTTTTGAGAAAGCATTCAAAGCTTTAATGATGAGAACTTATGATTCAATTCGAACTATTAATTGTCAAAACGATTATTACTCAACTTCTTCAAAAATTTATTATTTTAATTCAGAAATCTCATAAATATTTTTTAAATTTCAAAATAAATTACAGTTTTATAAATTGATGAAATGATATGAAATTTAATTTAACAAAAGTTTGAATCTAATATTCAAATATATAATGAATTCTTAAAATGGAATTATTGAATAACTCATTGAAAATTTCAATCAATACACTGAAATAGACTAATTGTTTTTCATAACTAAGTTAATTGAATCGAATATTTTTATGTTCATAAATAAAAGCTTTAGAATTATTCAATCAAAATATTTCTTAATGAGTTTGAGGTCTTCCCTTTTTTGACTTCAATTACAGAGAGAGACATTTGATAACTATTAGCCACGACTACACCATTATTCATCCAGAATAATAATTTTTTCTCTGCTATTATGAACATATGTTGAAAAAGATAAGATAATTATGCGTGAATTTAGGAGAAAAGTTTATGTAGAAAAGTGGTCATCAATTATTGCAAATCATGCTTTATAATCAAAAAAAAGAGCAATTTTTATAACTTTCCGAAACACAAACTCACCTTTATATAAGTCGATTGAGTATAAAATTAATGAAAGAGTGAAATTATTGTTCAATTTGTATTTTATACTAAACCAATTAGAATATAATTAATTATATTCTATACGAGACAACCAATTATTCTAAACACTCATTATTCTAACGATAATTATAGTTAATTAATATAGTCTTAAGTTTAACCTTCTTTGACCAATACTTAATCTTGAACTAAGTCTCATAATTTGATATCCGGATTGCGAAATAGAAAAGTCTGAGAAAAGCTCATTAGAATATTCTATAATATATTCTGAATAGTCTTTAGTCTATAATTTGTTAGTTTTAAAATAAATGAAATTCTTTTGTTTTTGGTGAGTAAAAGTGAGTAAAAGTAATATAAATAATGGAGAGACAAATCATAGTCAAATTTGAGACACATATCTTTATTTTTTGCTCAATTACGAGTGTTTTGTAGACGACAATCATTATCATCATTAATGTTACAGATATGATAGGCTTTCATTATCTTTTATATCAAATACAGCAAAACTAAAAGAGGGACACAAAATGAATAGCAAAAATGGGAGTATTGTGACAATGAAAGGCAAAAGAAGTAAATGTTATGTTCGTAATAATGTTGTCGACTCAGAGCATCATTTATATAATACAGTTTTCATAACATAACGAACAGAGTTATGGATAGTTATACTGAATGGGAGAGAAAACTATGAAAAAGTTACTAAAAGTTATGAGAGTTATGATATATCATTATGAATGACAATATGTACAATATATTACAATCAATGGTATTGACTCTCCAAAAAGAAGCCAAAGGAATGGTCACATGGATTGATCATTAGCTCATCAATCCTTATCCATCCCTTCGATGGTTGGGTTTGGAAAATAAGTCAAACTATATTATAAATAATAAATATTTTGTTTTTATATTCTTTTTCTCATACTTCTAAGACTAATGATAAAAACTAAACAACTTTTGTGGGCTCAATGAATTCCGCTTTTTCTGCCTTTTCTTCGACTTTGTTTCTTCTTAAACATCTCTTTCAATCATCAGTTTTAGATTTGTTTTGTTTTCAGATGACATTATCGTTGAAAGAGAAGTTTATATTATAATTGATTTTTTGTTGCAATGCGTGTCAACTGATAAAATATATTGAATATGTATTCTTTTTTCTTTCAATTTGAATACTTTTGTTTGAGTTACGTAAAGATGTCTTTTATGAGAAAAATTTTAAAAAATAAATTGTATAATGACTATGAATGAGCTCTTTTAATATCTTCTATTGTTAACTATGTGTTATTCATAATTTTCAAATTTTGATTCATAAGCTGAAACCCATTACTATTAACTTACAATTCTTTTATCATTGATTAATGAAAAAAAGTTACAAAAAAAAATGATCGGAGAAACAAATAATGTCATTCAATACTTTAGTAATTCTACAGTTAATGCTTTATTATTTTACAACAATTTTTTATACAGTTTATATCCATTGCATCTTTATATTAACATTAATTATCTATTTAAATGTGTGTTTTGGGTTTAATTAACTTATTTAAAAAACTTTTTATTTCTCTAATTTTCTCTCTTAAAGAAACGCATTAACAGTTTTTTCAAATATCAAGTATTTTTTCCTAACATTTTATATTCATTTACAAAATAAGTTTTCATTAAACTTTAATATAGGTTTATGCGTCTTATGGGAGAGAAATTGAGAAAAATAGGATCAAAAAGAAAAGCAATGAGAATTTAAGACAATAAATCAGCAGAAGAGCAGATGAAGAAGAAGCGAAAGCACCTGAATTTTGAGCAAAGAGTTTTGTTGGAGAAAAAATTGTGCAAACTTTTCCTTATCCAACTTTTTTAATATTTCTGTTCCCTTTTTTCAGCTGCTTTAACTTTAATCAATAAATAGTTACTCAACATAAAGCGTATGCGAATTTGAAATGAACAAAATCTAATAGACTTTCACTAGACTTATTTCTCGGTATTTTAATAGTATTTTAAAATCTAACAAATTAATAATGAATTCCTGACATGAAAAAACTTAGCGCTACAAACATTCCACTTGTACTTTGAATGTGTGAATTATTGAAAGATAGTTTAATTTAAAAGTTCCTTTTCAATTCATTCTAATAGTCACTTAATTATTGCTGAACATAACGTCTTAGAAAAGCTTTCCATCGATTATTTTTTGAAAAATCGTTGCTTTATATAATTGATAACACTTTTATTTTATTGAAATTTTGAAATTATTTATCGAGATTAGACTGTGATTTGTGATGAGTAGACTGCCTGCCAGCGAATACAAACAATTCGTTGAGTGTATGCATAACAAAAAATGCATTTTAAGAAATAAAGTAAAATATATTCAATTCAGTAAACTATACATACATTAAAAGGAACAGTAAAAGTGAAGTGTTTTTATGAAGGATTCGGCAAAGGATGGGAAAAGGGGAATAAATAGGGGTCTGAATAATGCATATTAACAGCGATCATATATAACAAATACCCAATAGAGCACCGCTTCAAATAATTTCGGAGTACTATTTTGTTGGCACTGCTTTTTGTGCAAATTATTATTACTTGAATTTTTCTGTTACATAACTCTTTGCTCGTGTATATTGTTTGCATTTGGAATTGAAAATGATAGGAACAGAATATATTTTAATGAATTGTCGCATTTCTATTTTGTTTAAGTAGAGAGTCAATCGTTTGGAAGCACTGATCAAAAAATATTTAAATAGTTTTCAAGTTTTCATTTCTTTTTGTACAGGAAAGGAAGCGTTTAAGCGTTAATATTATAGATTAATCCGTTGAAATTGAACATAAGTTATAAAGCTTTTTAAATAATTAATCAATTTATATAAATTTGTTTATAAATAATAATATATTCAATCAAATAATTCTTATGAAAATATTTAAATAGATGTTCAATTTTAACAGAATTAACTATATTTTCGCGTCTTTTTTATGCAAAATAAAAATAGAAATCATTTTAAATGAAAGAGTAAAGGAATATAAAATAGCATTTGTTTCTAAACTTTGAGATGTTTAGGAATTGAATCAACAAAATGCTCAAAATATCGATAAAAAGTTGGTATAAATCACAATCATTTGCAATACAATGCAATCACATAGAAAAAAATTCTAACCCAAAAGTACACAAAATCTGCTGATTATTCTTTTTGTTCTTCTATTTTTAATATAAGTTGGTTTGGAATAACTTGAATTTGATATTCGAATGATCTAACAATCCGTTCTCAATGAGCAAACCATAGAAAATAAATAGTAAAAGATGTTTCACTTTTTTTTATCCTTAACTTATTCTATTCTTTCCATATATATCTTGTTCTTCCTTTGATGCAGTTTTGCTTATTTCTATTTTCTCGCTCTTTTTTGTTATTGCATAACATACTTAAGTATATATCAGTTATATTACTCGTAACACTCAAAAGAAAATGAGCTCATGATATGAGAAATCAATGACGACTGACTGAATACTAAGGCATTTGTGCCTATTTTTTCTTTTTACTTCTTAAAGGCTTTTTTGCACAGACCAGCTGTGGATGAATAATAACGAAAAAACTTTGAAGCGTTTAGTATTCGCCTTATATTTAATGTTTCTCTTTTCTCTTCACTTTCTTTTATTTAGAAATTTTTTTTCAAAATGGTTATAAAGATATTCCACAATAGATTTGACGGCAATAGATATTTTTCAGTGTTTTATAATTTTTATAAGATTTCTTGTTTTTTTCTGTGAATATAATACATGCTATCAATTACATGGAAAGCCTTGTTGTTGTACAGACTAATGTTGCAATGGGTGGAAGTTGATGAAAAAGTGAGGTCTTGTTAGGGGTGACGAACCGAACCAGCGATGGAAGAACTATCAAAAGAGAGGCTCAACTTGTTTTGGGCTTTTTCAAGAATCTTATATCAGGTCATTGGTATCATAAGCAGTGGCGCGTTTAGATTGTTTATATAGCCTCTCAACTCAACTCAATGATGTTTATGGCCTTAACAAACATTTGAGTTATTATAGATGTCTTATGCAATCCTATGCAAAAATATGTGTATTTATGAATTTGGATCGTTTTCCTATAATTCTCTGCTTTACTTCTTTTCCTTCTTATTTTTCACCTCATGAATGATTGTGCCATAAAATATATTTTGTTCATTGCATTGTATGAGCATTTAAGTTATGATTAGTTGGCGGCCAAATAGCAATGATTTAATAAATTTTCAAAAAAATAAAGTTTAAGAGCGAGTGAGAGCTCGGGTGGTCTTAACAAATAATAAGTGAACCACCTGTGAGTTACTCTTTAATAAAGAAATTGTTTCACAAACTATCGATATGTAACGCACGTAAATCACAATAAAAGACGAGTTTCTTTAGAGAACAGATATATTTTTTCGCGGAATTCTTATTAAATGAAAAAAGTTTGGCTCCAGTTCTTTCTTCTTTACTTTTTTCTCAAATCTGCAGAAATTTTCCTTTTATTTTTACTATTATTCTTAAATAAGGTTTGAATTTCCATTTTTAACTGCTTGAAAGATGATATGATGAATCTCTTGCTGTGTCTGCAAATCACATACACATAACACACACTTAATATCAATTGATTCCAGAATAAAGTAGCATTTTTTGTTAACATAAGTTTCAACATTTACTTTGTGGTAATAATAGATTTTCATTTTAGTTTCGAAGTCAATATTCGCGAATTCACATTTATTATATTATATATGCATTTATTAAAAAAGAGTTTTTTGTCCTATTTATATATATAGAATTAGTTTATCATTTCTTTTAATTAAAAAAAGTCTGACTTAGTTTTCAATTTGTCGCTTAAATATTCCTCCAGTTCTTCATGAGAAGCGCACACTTTCATAGCATTTAAATTAAATGTTTTGCATAAAGTAATAGTCAATATAAATAAAAAAGAAGACAAATTCATTCTTCAATGATTATCATCACATTCACATTCATTTCAAGTTCAAATCAAACTGAATTTGATTGAAATTCAGTTCTCAATAAGAAATGAAATAATAATTAAGTTTATTTAGAGTTCAAACTAAGAAGCCTTCAGGTGTTCCAATGCTTGTCTGTACGCGTAAAGCCTGTATACTATTCATAATTTTCTTTTGATGGCTAACTAATGTCACTCCAATAATTGCTAAGTCCTGAGGCGTGAGTCGGGCCACAGCTCCCAAATTGGTGACACCCGACTGCTCAAAATTGAGCCGATATCTAGTCATCTTAATGCTGGCCAACCACTCATCCACAGACTTGAATTGAATTACATCTGGAATATTGTTGGGCTCTCCAAATGGGTCAACAGTGAGCCTACACAAAAACACACACACAAAATAAAAATACGATTAATAGACAGATAAATCATCGTTAAGAGTGACTTCTCAAGAGAAACTCAATTTTTGTAAAATAAAATTTTACACTAAATAAAAGGCACTGAATTGGCAGCAGTTTATTGTGAATGACATTTTGGATCTCTCTCTTCAATTACATGACTGTCATTTAAGATTTAAGGATATAAATAATGATGATTTTTCATTCGTATCTTTGAAAACTATTTTGATTTTTTTACGATTCATTCAATTAATTTATTTTTCTATAAAATCACAACTTTTGTATGGATTTAAACTAAATTCGCATCTATAATAGATATATAGCTCAATAATAATAAAATTAAATTAAGTTTAAGGGAGAAAAAGGCTTTTGAATTAAATCATGACTCGTAAAAATTTGAGCTCTATTTAAAGCTATAATGTTTCAAATCGAATAATTTATAATCAACAGTAAAAATGGTAATTTGTTTATATTGAGTCAAATTATAAAAACCTGTGCGTTTGTGCTATTTTATGAAGATTGTCGGGACATTTCATCAGTTTGTCCAATGTTTTCACGATCTGCGAAAAGGTCGGCCGATGAGCTCTATCTTTTTGCCAGCAGTCCAGCATTAATTGATGTAACGCCTCGGGACAGTCCTGTCAAAACAATACACTCATTAATTATAGTTGAATAAGTTGCAAAACATTTTCATTAAACATCATTTTGCTAAAGAATTTCGTAAATTATTCAGAAAATATTAGACGCATTAAAATTAGTATAACTAGTATACTGTGACTTAGTATCTAAATCTAGTAGATGGCCATCAGATTCTCTGTTAGAGATCATCCCCGGCCATCATTTGATCATTAGAAGTAATTAATTTCAATTTCAAGTGGCAAAGAGAGTGTGTTCATACCATAGGAGGCGGGAGTCTATATCCTTTTTCAATGCCTTTAATAACGTCTTGATTAGTCCAATTCCAATACGGACGCTCTCCATAAGACATTACTTCCCAACAAACTATACCAAAACTCCACACATCTGAAGCTGATGTGAATTTTCTAAAAGCTATGGCTTCAGGTGCTGTCCATCGAACCGGAATTTTGCCACCCTTTCAATTGAATTGAAACAAACATTACGACAAATCCTTATATAATATATCATTATTTATCAATATTAATATTCATGTTTTGAGTAATGAATGGGTGGCATATGATATCATATGTAATATTGGAACAATATATAATATATAATATATGTTAATCTATTGGAAACTTACTCGTGTAGTATAAGCGCCTTCTGTAGCGCTTTCTATTTCTCGTGATAGACCGAAATCAGCAATTTTAGAGACCAGAGTCGCGTTTACCAATACATTTCTTGCCGCTAAATCCTAAATGAATAATTCATAACATTCTTTATTCAGTCATTTATGCAAAATTATTTTATGTCAAGATTTCGAGAAAAGTCTGCACTGAGATATAGATTTTTCTTATTTTTTTCTCTTCAAAGCTATTAATATTTTTGAACCTGATTTAAACTTGAATCTAATGTTCGTGTTTATGCTTAAGATCAGACTTTAAATTTATATAAGCTCTTAAATGATTGGTATAATGATATAATGACAGGTAGTTTAAAGTCTTTGTCTACAGATATAATTAGTTATGAAACTAACTTAACTTCCCATTTCATGATTTAGTATAAAAGGGGATAGAAATAGAAATTCATAAATTATAAAGAATTCCGAATGACAGCTACTATTGATTGCGGTCTCATATTTTTTGTTTATAAGTTTTTAAATGAAATTCAATGATAACAATGAAAAGCTGAATAAATAATCGGTAAAACTGAAAGGAAACGTCTGAACACTTTCCATAAAGAGCAGAACAATAATGACAAACAACAACAGGCTCTACAGTAAGTATAATATTATCAATAATGTGTCAACATTTAGAAGGCATGTCAGCGCACAAATAATCAGACAAAAGAGAATTCATGGCTTAAAATGTGTTATATTTATAAATATATAAAGTGTGATATGCTATAAGTATTTAGAGAGAAGTGTATTGAAAGGTTGTGATATGATTATGTACTCTACCCTATGAACATAGTTCATCTCTGATAGATATTGCATTCCTGATGCTATTCCTCTCAACATTCCAACCAACTGAATGACTTGAAATTTGCCATCATTTGCCTGAAAAATAATACAAACATTAGTTTGAAATATACATATATTATAACTATTTTAATGTAGAATTTTGTTAGAAATGATAAAAACTAATTGGATTCAACATAAATGAATAAGAGGCACATGTTTAGAAACTACTCTGCATTATAAGAGCATATCAGATATAGACTATATTTGATTAGGGATTCGTTGTTTTGATATTTTAATAATGAGTCTCTAAAGACATTAATATGAAAAGAAATAAATTCGTTTAAGATCTTAACAAAGTAAGGATAGAAAAAAACTCGAGTCTATAATAAATTGCAAATACTTATAATATGGAGCGTAGAGAACGAGTATATAAAGTACAGTAGAGTAAAGAGTAATATACAGTAATCAGAGTATATTAAAATGAATGTTCAGAGTTATAATAGTTGTTTCTCAACATAATTCTCTGCATCCCTTATCTCTCTTTTACTCTTATAGTCTTTATAGTATTCAGTGCTCTCTTAATGATTGGACTCATTTTGTGCGAAAGAGCCATCAATTACTAACCCTTAGAAAGGCATCAAGAGAGCCGTGTTCCATGAATTCGGTGATTATCATGATCGGGTTGCTTTTAGTGACCACGCCTTGCAAGTAGATCACGTTCGGGTGATCGAATTGGCCCATAATGCTGGCCTCTGTCAAGAAGTCTAAGCGCGGCTTTTCTGCTGATGTAGGCTTTAATGTTTTGATAGCAACCGTCACTTCTGGCCGACCCGGCATTTTCAGTTTTCCCCGACACACGTCTCCAAATTCTCCTGTAATATCAAATTAAAGAGTGAACTCTCCCAAAAACTATATCAATATTTAATGGCCATTAAATAGTGTTACTGTAAGAGAGCGTATACTAGCTATTAAGGCTCAATCCCTATTGAAATCATGCTTTCAGTTAGACTTTACTAAATATCTTATTAATGATTCTGACCCTCGAATTCCATTTGTATGAGTTTAGGAAAATATCTCGCTATCTATTCTATCCTATTATTGTAATTGCTATTAATATTTATACTATTTTCATCATTTTATTTGATGAATAACGAGATAAAATAATTTTCTTCATGTTAAAAAAAACTTGATTAAAAAAATATAAAATTTAAATTTCAAAACGATTTGAGAGATCAAAATCTACGGTATTCTGATTTAATCAATTATATTTACAAAGAAAAAACTTAATATGTTTTGACTAAATGTCAAGAATAAAAATAATAATTTTGAGACATAAAGTATATTTAATGAAAATGAAATTGATTTCATACCACCACCAATGATGGCTTCGATTGTAATATGTGAGGCATCGATTTCTTTAGTGAACTCTCGAACAGCTTGATTCGGGTCTTCATAGGTATGCGGATCGACATATGATCTCGAGGAAGCGCAATGAGTGAAGAGGGGTGTTGTCACAGAAAACGGTGAATTGACTGTAAATACAAATAGACATAAAATAAATTTTATATAAGGATTATATAAGTTCTCTTTTTTGACATATAATCTCTTTTCTGTAATAATTGTGTTGTACTGTTTATACAAGTATTGCACAGGAATTTATTGAAGAAAGACTTATAATAAAGCTTAAAGTATATGTTCTCGAATCTAATGTCATAAATTTGCTTCTTTTCTACCATTCAATAACATTTTAACACTTGTCACTTATTATTTTGCCAGACCTTTAAATCCCTTATAATAATAATCATAATAAAAAATACTTGTCAGAGGAAATCAAATATGATGTTTATCCAAAGTTAATACGGTCTTAAATATAAAGATTTTATTGAGTCTTGAATTCAGTTTTTAGTTCAAAGCTAACAGCGACTAAACTAACTTATATTGTTTTTCTACATGAAAATGTTGCACATTTTTTTATAGTATTTCTAGTTATTTGAGTTTATACTTTGAGCGTTAATAAAACATAATTCTTTTTGACACAAATGCTCTTTTCTAACAATGAAATTTTAAATCCCAATTAAATTGATAAGATCTATAAAAATGTTATTTACACTGCAGTGAAAAAACACAAAGTAACTGACTTTTAAGACATGTTATTTAAGCTAATAATTGACTAGAAATTATTCAATTATTCAAATCTTTCATGATATACAGATCCGAAATCGATTTTAAATCAGATCACGTTTCAGTTTACATAATCTTTTTAGTTAAAGTCAATACTTTATATTTATTCTATACTTAAATCTTTTTCAATTTATTTCCTTATTTATTCAAGAAAATGACTCATATTCTTACTGACAAAGTGTATAATACTATCCAACACAAAGATCATGAACATTAAAAATAAATTTATTGAGAATTAAAATTTTTCCTCTACGGGAACATAATCTTTTTCTCTTACAATCTCTAAATGAATGTTCAATAAATAGTACATTTTGAAGGTGAACATAAGTATTAGAAACTTGAATGCTAGGTAAGAATTTTCCTCTTTTAACTTAACAAATAAGGAAAAGTAAAGTTTATAATTCTTAAAAAGAATCCCTTATTTTCAAAAAAATAAGTTGGTTTTAAGCTTTTAAATAAGACCCCATTAGAGTTAATAATGAATAGCAAAGGACTTACATCGTGCAGTCGGCACAATAGGCGGATGTTCCAGCGCTGGAACTACTGAAGAAAGAAGAGATACGAAGAATAGTAACAATTGTTAGTATATATTTGGTATATAAAATGTTAGTAAAAGTGAAGTGAATTTGTGGCACATCTCGTCCACTAGTAGTAAATGGATTACATGTGTTTTTCGCTTTTTTATGTTGTAGTAAAAAAAAGAGAAGAGAAGGAAAAGCAAAAATGTTGAAACGAAAGCAACATTACATTTAAGTTCATTATTGCAAAGGATGGTAACCATAGAATAAAAGAATGAACCAAAATGTTGTTATGGTTGGGGAAGATTGAGATAGAATAAAACGAACAAATGTTGAAATAAAAATAAGTTATATATCACTCTATTTTTGCTGAATGGGATCTCAGGATTTGTGATGATTGAAAATTATTAGTATAAAACTTATAAAAACTTTCACATAATTTATTTTATTTTAAATCTTATATGAAGTTAAAGATAATTTGATTGATGTGAAAATTATTAAACATTTCATGAAATATTTATTTACTTATTTTTAAATATACAGATACTATGATTTCTCGAGAGAACTTCAGCGCTAAAAGAAATATAAAACTGAGAAAAATACGACAGAAGCCACTTATCTCGAGGCGAAAGCAAAGCATGCGAGTGAATAAAATAGAAAACTTGCTTTTAATAAGAAAAACAAGTAAAAGATATTCGATTTCGAGCATACAATAATCCTTATAAAAATATTGTATGGCATTACTTTCAACAAATCTGTATATTATATTATTTTTCATAGACTCTATTCACTGAATAAAGTTGAAACTTTGATTCTATGTTATTTAATTAAAGAATAAATTGATTTGACTTACATTTCTTACCTTCGCTTCCATTACGATATTCAAGAGTATCACAATCTGAGGGCTGCTTTTTGTTGCAATCGTCAGTACTTCTGAAACAAAGTGACATTCCTTAGATTTTCATCGAATACGTTAATGCAATTTGATTTCCAATTATACTCACATAACACAAACTATTCTAGTTTAGCAATTTATTTTTGGAATTTTCATCAACAAAAAAAGTATTACTAAACTATTTGATCATTAAATATAATTAAATCTAACGTAGAATTAGAATAATTGAATGAAAAAATGAATTACATTAACTGCTTATCAATGCTAATTAAATATTAATTAAAGGCAAAAGTTATGTAAGGTAGAAAAAATAGACTCTATTCAAAACTAAATTATTCAGAATATGGTGTTACACAAGTACTATAGAATAGTTTGTATTCAGGAATAATTGAGAGATAAATCGTAATGAAAGACATTTGAGACATACCTTCGCAAGTAGAGCACAATCATGACAATAATTACGACGAGAACCACAATCGCAAGCGTCACTCCAGCAATAATTATTCTCACTTGCACTGAATCATCATCGCCTGCAATGTAAGCTATGGAAAGAAAGTGGAAACAAAACCCAATTATATGAAAGTTAGAGAAGAATAGCTTCGAGAAGAGAAGGAGACGATAGGAATGAAAGTCAAGAAATACAATTAGCTTCAAAATGAGAAGCGAATTACTTGACTGTTATACTATAGTATTAATTAAATTAAAGTTAATGTATGGTTGCTTTGTGTGGGCAATAATAACAAACTTACCAGTGCTTCCAATCAGTTGTCCTGTCATTTTCATTACAGGCTTACTATATTCTCCCCAACCATTTGAAGTCTTTGCTCGAACCTAAAGGATTGCCAATAATTAGTTTTATTTTCAAAAAATTAGCTTAATTTGTATTAATTTTGTTTCTGTTTTTTTTACAAAACTGACAAATTTGCATGAATTTAGCTATAAATTTAAAATCAAAGACTCATTTGATTGATAACAGATATTATGCTATGAAAATTTCATGTTATTATTTTTCAAACTACTCATTATTATCGAATTGAATTTTTAAAAAATAATAACTATCACTATTTGATGTAGAAATAAACGATCGAATAGATTATATCTAATGAGCTATTATTTAACTTTAGATCAAGAATTTGATTAATAAATAGCTAAGATTTTATTTTAATGAATGCTAACCTGAAATGAGTATTCGGTTTTTTGTTTCAAATTAGTTATTGCCGTTTCGTGACGATCCTTATTGACGATAACTGTTGATGAATTTTTGTCGTTCGCTTTTGCGAAATATCTGACTTCATACATAACTATCTCATTATTATAAGTGTCTTCAGGTCTATCCCAGGCTAACACTATTTCAGTACTTTTGACGGAAACTACTCTCACATTTACGATACTCGTCGATGGCATTGCTGTGAATGAAAATAAGTACATATTATAAGAAATGTTAGTGAATGTTATGATATATGATAACAACCGAAAGCTTTGCTACACTATCAGAAGTGGCACACAATGAATAAGAAGTATTCAATTGAGAACATGATTAGCTTCAAGAATGTTCAGATCATAACTTATAATTTATTGCTGACCAGTGAAAAAATAATTCAATTGACATTTTAGGATAAGAGAAAATATTTTGTTTCTGACTATTGAAAAGGGTATGACTAACAACTTATTCTTGTTTCGATGAGAAAAGATAGTCTTGAGATATATATTATTTAACTATAGAGTGAGTCTAACCATAGAATTATTGATTCGATTAAAATGATTGGTTAAGGAAATGAATAAGGAATAAGACGTCAAAATATATTTGATACCAATTATTAGTCAAGATATGATATGACAAAAGATAGGAAAGAATGAAAAGTGAGTGCAATAAATGCTTTAAAATTGAAGAGTGTTTGAAATGGTAAGAGTGGTATCAATATGTTTAACTCAGATTTACAAGTTGTCTGCATGAGTGAAGTGCCAAAACTAAATCAGAATAAGTATAAGTAAAACAGAGGGGAAACCAAAAGTGAGAGCTTTGAGAAAATGAGAGAACGGTGTGAGAAAAAAAGAGAGAAAGACATGAATGTATAGTGAGATAGAGAGAGACAACGAATAATGACATCAATATCAATATCAATTATTTTGAGATGCGCTCAACGCTAATACACACCATTATATTTTTGTCCAGAGCCGTCCTCTGTTATTACTAGTGAGATATAACCTGACAAGAAAAGCGTATTTTGTGATTAGAGTATTATTTGGTATCGGAAACTAACGAAAATTTATTGCTCGCATTCTGTTATTTCCATTGTCTAGAAGTGTATATACAATACCTGATGCTTCAGTAGTGACTGTAATATCAATAAATTGAGTCGAGTCATAGCCGGAGACACCGTTCTCTGCGAACACTAAAAATCGATAAGTAGTGACTGGATTGAGACCAGAAATGGTCACTTTTGTGTCGTTGAAGTTCTCTTGTGCGGGAACGTAAGTTACACTCGAAGAACATGATTCACAACTAATTCGATAGACAGTATCATTACGTCCTCCCAAATATTTAGGTGCAGCCCAAGAGAGGATCACTGTTGACTGATCCACAAAATTAACGGTTAGGTTTTGTGGCGCTGACGGAGGCTCTGATCACAACAAAAACAATAATTTGATCATAGGATTAAATATAAGCCAAATCATTATTTAGGTCGAAAACATTGATAAATTGATTATTTGGCGAAAGAAAACAAAGTTTAATAATGAGTTTATAATTAAAATAACGTAAAATTTAATTAAAATGAATTGCGGGTTAAAAGCATTAAATGTGATTTTTTTCGATCTAAAAAATGTATTAAGGGATAAAAAAGGAGATATTAATTAAGACATACGAGTACACGGAACCCATTTGGCGTCCTTAAGTGCCCGATAGTAACCGGCATCACATCTGCATTCAGTTGATCCTCGATATGGTGCAGTGCTGTGTCCCGGACAGGGCCGACATAATTCATCACCAATAACTGGCTTGAAAGTGGCGGGCGAGCAGACTATAGGTAAAGAGATAATCAACTCTAATGTAAATAAACTGATGACACGGACAGAGAGTGCCCGAAGTCATCAAATTAAACGAGAAAAAGGCTAAGGACTAAAGCTAACGATTTTCAAGTTAGACATTAAAGTGATGAGAAATTTTCTTCTTCCCATCTCTTGATCTTTATTATATAAAATGCAAATGTAATAAAAGGGGAATAAAATTATCGCATAATTTTCATTGGCGTTAAATTTAATATTCAATAATTGGCAAAAAAGATAATTAAATATTTGATTAATTAGAATGCATGACAAACCTTGACATGTTTGGCCGATCGGCTCATAGCCTGCCATACATTTACAGCCACCGGACGGAAGGGTCCAATTGCCGTCTCCTTTGCATAAAAGTCGTGGTCTATCGACTTGTTGTGCATTTGGAACACATTGTCCATCAGTGGACACTATTGTTGTTAATTCTTTTCCAGTCGGGGTTTCGGGATATGTCGCGAAATTGGTGGTGATGTTCGGACACGTCATATAATATATTTTGATAGCTATAATGGAAAGGCAGGCGCCCTGATCTCGAAACGCAAAATATACGCCTTTCTTCGTTACTGGAATACTACGGATCTCAGTATTTATTATCACCTTTTATTTGAAGGATAAAAATAAATAAAGAACAATTAATTGTGTTGAGCGATGAGCTGAAAGCTATATCTTGTAACTCATTCATATATGATTTGACATCAAATATACAATTAATTTATGACTTGGCTTTAGTGTAGATGCGATTCAAGTATTGTTGCATTTTTGTCTTCAATTTTATTTGAAGTGCTGATGCGGTAGTTTATTATCAATAGAACCTAAAGTTAACTAAATTAGAAAGTGATGCTCATCTACAACAATACTTTCCACTCATTTAAACTTAAGCCTTGATTTTGATGTAAAATTGTTGAATATGAATACCTCGCTATTGGAAGTGAATCTTCCTTCGTCTGCAGCGATTCTATCGATTAGTTTATAAGAGTCTGGTTCCCACGGAGGCGGCTCTTTGTTGGCTGAATCAAACTCATAGTACAACAGAGAAAATGTCTCTTTGCAAGAAAGTGCCATTCCTTATAAATTAATTATACACTCGTTATTATATCGATTAAAACATTCATCTTTATCAATATTTTTCTATATAAACTTGGATTGACTTATCTTTAGATCAAATTCAGTACATTTTTATAAACATTTTTTATACTCCTATTTAAGTATTCAAGTAATCAAAAAACTATTTGCATTACTTATGCTTTTATTATAATTTTGCTCAAGTCTTATATTCTGTTGCAAATCATTTTGTGATATCATTACTATTTTTTAAGCATCAAATAATTAATTCAAATCACTTCTAAATTTGCATTTCTTTTGTTTAGTTCTTTTTTTAACCTTGAATTAAGTGAATCCCCGAAAGCAGTGAATGTTTTGATATTTAATCGTTTTGAATAAATAATCAGATTC
This sequence comes from Camisia spinifer, assembly GCA_034694065.1. Lineage (NCBI taxonomy): Eukaryota > Metazoa > Arthropoda > Arachnida > Sarcoptiformes > Camisiidae > Camisia > Camisia spinifer. The sequence continues at coordinate 37,908 of JAQFXV010000003.1, forward strand.
TTGATTAATGCATACGAACAGAATCATTGATTGAAAAGTTTCTAAAGAACTATTGACTTACTTTTAGATAGTTTTTGAATTGAAAGGAATACAAATATTTCAATCATTAAATAAATAGGTGAGAAATAAAAATTCCAGTTTAATAATTGGTTTAAATGCTAAACTAATTATGCAAAAAAAATGTCAAGATATCTATAATTAATTATTTATATCAATATTATATCAAATTAACTGAATCTTAATTATGAATTGCAGTAATTATTTAATGATTTTAATGGCAGCAAAATTTAAATTTTAATTCAAATATTAGTTTATTATAATTGAGAAATCATTACTGAACTTAATTTAGATAAATAGGATTTATTAAAATCAAAACTGGTTTGACTACAGAATTGGTATCTATAAAAGAGTATAATTCAGAACTTATAATACTCTTAAAACTATAAATTAAGAAAGTTTCTCATGAACTGAACTAATGCTAAACAAAGAATTCTTGGAAAATGACATGTCATCTAAGCAGTCATTACTGATTCATAACTCAATTCTTGTTGAGCGCAATAATGAAAGTATAAGAAAAATAGATTTAATAAGTGGTAAGGATTGATGTGTTGGGCATTAGTAATACCTGGAAATAGGTTGCAGTCTCTCATAGAGAACTTAATTTCAATGTAAATTCTATTGGCATCTCTTCTCTCGATGAATGGAGTCCACAACCAATTATTCACATTATTATAGGCGACATCGCAGACCACATATGACCTCCAATTGATTCCCTGCTCGAAGTTTGTGAAACTTTCTTCAACCCACTGGAGAATCAGATAAACAATATATTTTAGTTATTTTAACTTATAATAGCAAAAGTTTTTTCTCTTTTTTTTCTTTAAAAAAGTTTAGGAAAAACTGAATTGAATTCAAGAAGAAATAACTAGTTTGATGTCAATTGAGTGAAATTGATTCCTGAGTCTAATAATTCCCAAATGAATTCTCTTTTCGCGTAATTAAAGTATTGGATGGAAATGTTTGGGAAATAGTTAACTCACAATCTATCTTAACTTTTTCTAAATCTACAAAAGTTAAGGCTATATATACTGTATATAAATGACAATTAGATATAATGAGTTTCACGAAACAAAAATAAATGAACGGAAACTGTTTTTCAAACATTTAATTTTCAGTTGATCACTAAATGTCTAAATAAAAAGATAAAGTTTGACGTTTTAGACATATAGACAGGCTTAAAATGGTTCGCCGATTCTGTTAATTTATGCAACACTTGATCACTAGTGTATCTCTTTTTTAGTTCTTCAGATGCAACATCTGTTACGAAAATTTCTTTCTCTAAACCTTATATTTTATATATTTTTTAAAAGTAAAGTTAAAAAATGTGATAAGGATTGCAAAGCGTAAAGATTGACGTTTCGGAATGTGAGATGAAAAATGCGAAAAAATGCTACTTTTTTGCTTTTTGCTTCTCAAAGCTTTATTGCAATTTACTGTATTGCTAAGTTTTTTTTATGTTATTTCTGGTAATGTACTAAACTTTTTACGAGTAAAGAATAAAATAAAAAATATAAAGAAAGTTACCTAAAACTCAGAAATCACATTAACAAAGCTGAACTGTTTTATGTGTCTTATATGTTATTTTATAAAGTACTTACCCCTGGAGTTCTTGACTGTGGCCCATAGGGATATCGGGTCCAATCTAATGAGCTTTCAAGTGTCGTATCCAACAGTACCACTAGAAGACAAATAAGTTACATGAGATTTTTGGTAATTAGTTTGCAATAAAACTTCAAAAATTTAGAGTGACTTAAAAAAAGAAAAGAAATAGAAATAAATACTAGTGATAAGAATTTTTTATTTTGATGACAGATACAGAAATTCACCGAACCATTTATTTTGCTTATTAGTAGTTTGTAAAACATAAGTTTATTAAATAAGAAATGCTTCATAAATAAAATAGAAAATATTTTTAAAAACACTCATATCGTAAGCTTATTTTTAGCCCTGAAGTCATTTTCAAAAAATATGAGACGATCTCTAATTTGAATGCGTTTTTGAACTCGTTTCTAATTATATGCAAATAAATATATCTTAAACTTAAATAATAAGGGAATCCGAGAGAAAAACATAATTAATGAGCTGTTATAATATTTTTTAACAACATAACTACTTTTATTTAATAACAAACAATCTATGTGAAAGATTTATTATAAATAAAAAGTCAATAATGCGTTATAAAAGTCTTGATCAAATCATTTTAATTATAAAAATTAAGAAAAACTAATTAAAAATATGAATTGGGAAAAAAGTTTACAAACACTGTAAACTTGTTTCAAATAAATTAAAGAAGAAAATTAGCGCAAATTTAATCGATAGTAGTTTGTATTGAGAGATCAAGTTTCTTAAAAATAGTTATACGTGTTTAGAGACTCTCTCAAAAGATTCTTAGATAGTGAACCTTTTAGTTTTCCTTAACAAGTCATACTTAATGCACGCTATATATTACAGATACCATTCTTTCTCTCTTTTAACTCAGTCTTTATATCTCTCGTGAATTAAAATTTCTTCTTATTTAGTCGCAAAACTGTTTCATTTAAATTTTCAGCACAAGATTTAAAGCTTATTACATGAACTCATGATCTTATGATATATGTTTTAGAGTAAGGATATATGTGAAGAACCATTTTTTAATTCTCAGTTTCCTGTCCTGTCTCTGCTTTGATATCACTAACTTTCATGCGATGCTTTTTTAATATGATTTCATAACATTAATAGCCCAAAAAGCCGTTATACGGATAAAATATAATAAATCGAGCTTTAAAGCGATGATCTATCTATCTTTTGGCCCTCAAGACATTTTATAAATATTGGCATAATGTCGGAGACATAAGTGTTTAGCTTCAGTCAGTCGTTTCTTCGCTGATCATAAAGTTTTTCATCTCATGCAACTCACACTTTATTTATGGGAAACTTTTTTTACTTTTAAAAATATCGAAATATCAATTTAAAAGTTTCTTCAGAAACATTAGTTTTGTTAATGTTTATCACATAAAAATTTAAAATTTTAGTATTGATTTATTGTTATAGTAATATTTAGAAATTATACCATAAAATTTGTTTGACAAAAAAGCATATTTTTGGGCGGAATTAAATAATTCTTTACATTACTAATAAAACATTATTTAGGGGTTATTACACACTATAAGCAATTTTGAATATTGAAAATCATTGTTGCGTAAGCCATAAACTTTGTAGCTTTCGAGATAGTATTTTGTACGTCAAACAAGAATAATAATATAAAAAATGTCAAATTTAGTAATTCATGTTGAACTTATTGAACAAACGGATGCATCAGTCAATTGCTAGTGAAATATGATACTTCCAAAGCTACCAAAAAATAAGAATGAGTAAAAGAAGAAGAAGTTCGAAGCATTGGGGTGATGGCCATCATAAAGCTGATGGCTTTTTCTATTTTATAGTAAATTATATGGCCAGCAATAAGCAATAACATTATGGATATTGTGTTTATAATACATTCAGTTTATATAACTTATTCTTTCAATCCAAAGTTCATCACATATGCGCATTTTTACCATTAACCCACTCTTATTCAGTAAACTTTGTGTCTATCTATGGGTTTGTATGTATTTTATGTATACTGTAGTGAAAGTGTGTCGCAATTTCACATTAACTTCAAACAATCCTCAAGCGATTGAATCCCATTTTACCTAAATATGCAATTTGTAAATCAAATTTTAAGAGTACAAAAATCTCATTTTGTTGCCTCCATTACAATAACATAAAAATCAAATCGAATCTGAAATGAGTCTCTATTTGTACTTAAACTTTCTTAACTTTTAATTTTCAAGACTTTTGGGAGATAAACAATCGCTTTAATATAAACAGAAGAATTTGTGTGGAATGTCACCAATCCATAACTTCTGAGTCTAATATTATTTGTAAGTAAGAAAAATGCTTCCATTACACAATTGAATTCAATATAAATATGATATATGAAAAAATTTCTTTTACTTCAAATCATATTTGGTTGGTTTGACAAAATGACATTTCTCTGCAGTAAATCATTTTGGTCTGTTTGGTTCAAATTTTGACCATATCAGTGCTTATGTGGATTCGAAATCATTAGTTAAGTGTATTTTGACATGAAAGATAAGCACCCGATACCTTGTGGTGAGGATATATCACAAATAAGTTACAGTACAATATTGTTTAAATAAACAGACACTTATTTTATGAATTCATGAGAAACAGGCTCCAAAATTACCATAAAATCTCTAGCTAGAGAGATAGGTAATATTGATCTAACAGTTTATTTTAATAGTAAACTAACATAGATTAGACTGTGGCTCAATATGATGCCGGTCACTGAGCCTTAAGGCATTTGGTTATAAGAGTGGCGCGTGTGTCACTTTCTCATCGGGTACGTCAGCAGTTATGGATTAATTATTATCATAGTTTAAGGATTAGAATTTACCCGATGTCTAATATATTACTAACTTAGAAATAACTGACTCCACTGTTAGGGAGAATATATTTAAATGCAATTTTTTACTTCTAAGCTTTAATATATTTCACGCAACACTACTATTGGAATATCAAAAAGGTTAGGATTTTTTAACGATACGTCAACCAAAATCTCATTTATTCATATACGAGACTCAAAGATGGGAAGAGAGTGTGAGGGAAACTAAATAAATGGATGTGAATATCAACAAAGTTTTACTGTAATAAGAAACCCATTCCTTCCTCAGTTTATGAGTCAAAATGGATGAAAAATTATTCAAAATTTTCACAGTTGAATAGTCTTTTGAAATATGGTTTTATACAGTGGTATACTTTAACATATGATTTTTTCATATTTTCATGTTTCATGCCTTAAACTCTTATGTAATCACATGAATACTAAATTATGAATGAAAAAGTATGAACTTTAGAGAGAATTTATCTAAAAAATTAAACAAATTCCTTAGAAGTCATTTCAAGAAATGTCATTCAAAATTACAACTTTTTAATTATATAATAAATTTTTAAAGTAAATCTTTAACCATCTTTAGTAGTGAAATTTTTGATAAAAGTTCATTCTCATTGCAAACAGTTTATGATATGAGATAACGGTTGGGATTTTATTTTTAAAGTAATTATTTTCTTTTTCGAATTAACTAATAGTAAATGCTATAGAAATAATTTCAAGTTATTTTATTGAGAAAGTTGAATTTTATGCCCATTTATCTAACTATCAATTACTGGAAAAGAGATTTCTTATTTGTCAGCAAATATTTTAAAATTATAATATTATTTACAAAAGCCAAACAAGACTTATTTACTTGTATAAGTACTTGAAGTAGTTGTCTTCAAGTGCAAAAATATAGCTTAACTTATGCTCTTTAGTGGAAGTGATGATCACCTGGTATTGTCTGGACTATGGGAAGACTGGTTCTCTTTTAGGTAATATACCTCTAGAGCTGGTTTTTATGAGCTTTTGCGAAGAGCTTCAATTGGTGCCGATTGTATATTGGGGTATCTTAAGAGTGCACAAGAATCAGGTTTTGCCAATAATATACAATAAAAACACGATAAGAAATTTGAGAGCACAAACTCGTTTACAATCCGATATCATGAGAGTAGAAAAAAAGTTTTGCTTTTACAAAATGACCAAAAAATAACAGAAAAATAAATGAGAAAATACAATAGAGTGTTGGTATGCAATAATAATAACACTTTTGCTACTCTTTTCACAATAATGCTCTTTTATATAAACGCATTATACTCTAGCATAACACACAAACTACTTTAGATAAAAGACTAAATTCTATTATCATTAATTTTATTATTATTATTATTACTCTTCCTCTATCTAAACAAAATTTTTATACCATAAAAATTCATTAAATGATGTATTAATGAGTTACTAAAACCATAACTGGTTATAATAAGTTTAAATAATAAGTGTTAACAAAATTATAAAAACATCAAAAGTAGAAAGTGTTTTATTGCTAGTTTGTATGTGTAAGTAAAAAGTTATAAATTAGTGATTATATTGAAGGAGAAAGAGTAGATTCAAAAGAATTGTTTTGCCAATAATTGGACACTTGTGTCGCATTTATATCTTCTGCATCAATTGGTGCCACTTTCAGTCTTTCGTTCACACCATTGAGAGACTAAAGTGTTAGTAAAATAATACAGAAATCGGAATCGGTGAACATGAGCAAAACGATAGAGCTCTAGTATTTCTCTAGTATTTTAGCTTAAAAGATAGCTATGTGTAGACCATCTGAGCTATAGTATCATCTGTGTTAAACATTATCATACACATGAGAGCACATTACAGCCAACTTCTCTATTGATCCAAAACTGTTTTCCAGCAAATACAAAGTGTTGCAGAACTGCAACAAATAATTTTGTAGATCTCTGTATCGTCAATGCCAACCATTTCTTAAGCAATAAGTGCTTTATTTGCAGACATGGACTTCTAGTGATAAGACCAACAAAATAACAGATTCCAGCAAAAGATGTCCAATAAAGCCTCATCAAATCGAGAAAACTTAACTATCTTTTAATGCATAAGTTATTGCAAAATTATACCCAATTAAAGGATTGTTTGCAATAAAAATGTTATTCACTTCTTTATAATAATAACTTCATTTATAATACATTTATTACATTTATAATAACTTCATAATCTTCAATATAAGTACTGTATTGAATAACACTTAAAATACTAAACAAATTCTCTAAATTACAAACATAACTGAATTCTTGTCTTTGTATGTTTTGCGCTAATTGTCGAGTGTTCTGAAATATTCATAAGTTATGACTAATGATAAAAATCTAATGTAATAACAACTGTGATTCAAATTATTATTAAGTATTTATTTTTTAAAAGTGTACTTCAATTCTCTTGTGTATAATTTCACTCATGAGAACTGATCCTCATTTAATTATAGTTGAAAAGCAAAAATATTTGTCTCTTTTCAAGGTATTCCCCTTATGTCTAATATTGATTCTTATGTCTAAACAGATTTTCATATGTTTCACTTCATTCATTAATAATGAGAATAGACTGTAGTGATAAAAGCGGCAAACTTTATGTTTCATTGAGAGCCCATCATTATTAGAAAATAAGAGCGCATTAAAAGGTGAACACCAATAAAATATTGAAAGCTAATAAGGGGTACAAGAATTAAGGCTGAAAAAGACTAGTGATAAGAGAATAGTATGAATTGAAATGTTGAATAACTAAAAATGTTTTTGTTAGTCAGCTCGTAATATATGCCTTAAAGTAATACTAAGTTAGTATACGCTATACAACAGCTCAAAACGTATAACGCAAGAAATGTTCGAAGGTTTATATAAGAGTATGATAGACATCGAGCAAATAAAAAGACATCTCAGGACTAATAGAATGCCTTCAAGTTGCAAAAACAAAAAGTTGAATCTGGCAGCAAAATAGTAGTATAAGAGATGAGTTACTTGAGAAGCCTGTATAAGACAGAAACTAAGAGCTAAAAGAAGCCAATCCAAGAAATAGATTACTTCCCATTTCAACTTTATTTCAATTTCGCATAAAAACTAATATAAATTGGCGAATAATTCTTAAATAATTGATTCATGCCTTCAACAGAATACTAGTTTTAGCGAACAAAAAATTTAAAGCAATAATTCTTCATTAGTTAAAGTGTAAAACAATTTTTTCTATCTTTCTTTAACGATTTGAAGCATTTTTATTTATCAGTGTTTCTAAATTAAGATTTTAGGCCAATTAAGACTTGACGAAGTGCTATATTAGAGAAGAGGAAAAGGTTCACAGAATACGTGAACAAACTTTAAGTGTAGAAATGCTATCCATGTAAAGAGTAAGAAATGCAACACATATACAGATCTCTTATATACTAGTATTGATTGGCTCACAAATCGATAGTCAGTGAAGTTTAGTTAGTAATGCGGGCAATGCCTCACATCAAACTCTATTCCTCATCAATGGAAGAGAAGAGAGAAGAGTAAGAGAAGAAATAAGAAGCATAAGAAAAATGCGAGAGAGAGAGAGAGAGAGAAAGAAGAAAAGGAAACGGAGTTAGACTGCAATTGAGAATTGAATCTTTATAGCAACGAATAATAGGTATTGATGTACATCTGATCCCAAGCTATCCTTTTTATTTCCCTCCCTTTTTATCCTTATTCTTCTTCATTGACGAGATATCTTTTTGGCTTCAGGTTTAGGTTGGGCTCCAATTATCTTTCAAAGCTCAGAGGATGTGATTCTCTTTTCAGCAATTTTTTGCTTTGTATAATAATTCGTTACAACAACTTATAATAAGCTCTCATAAAATTACACCCTTTATATACGCTAATAGAAAAACAGGTTAAAAAATTGCGTGAAGAATAATTCGAATAAATTTCTTGTTTAAAAACTGAATGCCTTGTAGACTATCGATTTAATCACATTTTTGACCGAATATTTCTATTTTTTTATTTCAAAAATTCCATTGAGTCAGAAAAAATACAAATTTTTTAGGAAAAAACAAATAATAGCACTTCAGATTCAGAGCAAAAAAGTTTAGACGGTATGCATTCTAATTATAATTTTATACTGTATATCATGCAATATTGAGCGAGTTTTTTCGGGGCGTTGCGATTGTTACGCATCACCAAAATTGGTGGTAAAAAGTAATTGAAGCCGAACAAAATCATTGAGAAAAGAATCGGTAGTGAAAAAATAGTATTACTACCTAATAATGAAAAATATTTTAGTTGTATTGGAAAAGTCAAATAATACTTATTTTTGAAAAAAATATAATAGTTGTTTTGTTAGGAGAGATACAAAGTCGGTGTTTATTCATTTGATAAAATTTTTCGAAGAATGTTTGTGAATATTTGGTATGCAAAATGATTAGACTAAAAGTTTCTTTTATATTGATTGACTAGAACTTAATATTCATAAGTTTGAAATAATATCAAATTTCTCTCTGTTTATGAAATTTAATATCAAGATAAACATCGATTTATTGAATGAGTCGAACGTTTGCTTACTGGGAAAAATATTTTCATAATAAAAAATTCGTGAATTTCAATCTAATTAGTCATTGATATACCAATGAAGAGCTTTTATCTTATCTGATTTGACTAAATGTTGTCAATCAAATCTGTTTTTTTCTATAAAACTTAAATTAATAAGATTTTAATCTTTACATATTTGATGTAATTTTACTCTTTTGAAATTCTTGAGCACTTATAAACTTCTTCGAAAAAATTGTTATTTTCAAATTACATCTGAAAAATACTGAAAAAATTGAACAAATTTAATACTGATATCCTTTTTAAGTCAGAGATTTTCTCATAGTTTAGTCACATCTCTTTTTTGAGTGTATTTTCAAATCATAGCAAAAAAACAAGAATAAATTCAGAGCTCAAATTGATTTTCTCTCTCTTTTCGAAGTTGAAACTGTATATCATTAAGTTTGACATTTCTATTTTGTGTGATAATTATTATTATGTCACTAAATATATTTTACTGGAGCATAAAAATAGTTCAAGAATAAGATTTACTATAAATTATCCTTTTTGTGCATTTATATTAGGAATCATTTGAAAAACAGAAAAAATGTGAATTTTAATGAGACCCAAACCATCAGTTCGGGTGAAATAAGAAAGAATGCAAGCATTGGAATAGTGAAAAAGAAAAGAGAAAAATAATAAAAATAAATGTATGTTATAATATAATCTGTTTTTTTGCAGCAACTATTACACTGAAATACCAATCGTCTATTGCACACCTCTCCAAATTCTGTGAGCAATCGATGCGAGAATATTATTGATCCGAAATATACTAAACTTCGGGCACAAACTAAAGCAAACTCTGAGCAAAGCTATACTCAATGCATTCAACTGTAAAACGCCATTCGACTCTTCCCTATCAGAATGTAGACTACAGTCAAATTCTGCTCAATCTTATGAATTATTAAATTCTTTATCCTATTTATGGTTATTTAATCATTAAATTGAAGATCTATTCTCTCTTTTAATAATATTTTCAATCATTGAACGGAAATGTAAAATATATTTAAGAATAAATATAATAAACACTAAAATGCTTTTATATCAGAAATGACTTTTAATGTATTGATATTTGTGTATGTGTTCACTGAAGCTCTTCAACACCTTTTTTCTAGTATTCGAGAAAAATAGTGAATTCCTGAGCCATTGACGGATATTAAGACTTAACTGGGAAGACATCAAAGTTCGCCACTCTTTCCCCCCTTTCGTAGTCAAAAAACATATCACATTTTGCACACTTAGAAAAAATAGAGAATAAGTTTGAGGCCAAAGCTTCAAAAACACGATCTGATACACAATTCTTGACAAAGATATAAAATGCTTTTTATGTACATAATATTACCATCAGATTGTATATCATCAAAAAAGTTAAAGGAGGTAACCATCACTACGCCTACAAATATACTGCTATATAAGAGTACTTATTGTTTTTTATTCTTTATATCCTTATTTTTATGATATGCTATTTATATTCCAATAACTCGATATGATTTAATAATTGCAGACCACTTAATAGTTTATTATTAATGTTGATCTTTTTCTCGTTAGAAAAGTCGAGGCTTTATTACCCCTCGAAGTGTATTTCGAGATAATAAACAATTTTATCTTATATTTTTTGTGAGTAAATAATTTCGCTCAAAGTTCTAATGATAAGATACCCAAAACATTTATAATTTTCATAAAATCTTTGTTGATTATTCAGCTATTATTCATGAATATTGTCAGAAATTTCTGATAAAAATATTCTTTAATATGCAGTACTATTGTATTATTAATCGAAAGAATATGATAGTGAAACAAAGAGAGACATCTGCCACTCATTTTATTATCGCTGATATGATTGTCTAAAACAAATATTTAAAAAAATTGAACGAGAAGTGGTTCGCATATAAGATAAATTGGATGTGATATTCAAAGTGTTATGTTATAGTGATTCAGAAATAGTCACAAATAGAAAGATTAAATTAGAGGCATGAAAGTGAAGGCATCACTAAAACCCATGTTATTTAAATGGTAATCCTTTTGGAAAAAGCTTAATACTCTTCTTAATGCTTTTTTCCCTCTTATTTGAAATGTTTAATCGACTTTGAAATTTATTTTCTATTATTTTACTCAAGCCTTAAATATATAGATGAGAGAGTCCTCTAATTCAATGGCAGGCATTTCCATCATTCCCGCCTCACTTCATCGACATCTTCAGCAATTTTGATTTGATACAAAAGCCGACAAAATAATATGTGACTCGTTCTTGAGTCACAGTTGGAAACAATTTACCCCAAAGTGATATTCAGACGCAATCGGATATCTCAGCGTGAGGTCACTATTATAGATGGTATAAAAGTGAATTCATGACAGAGACAATACATTCGAGAATATTTCTCTTTTTACACAATACAATCGGACCAACAGATGCAATATTGCTATCTCTCAATCAGTCATTTACGCTTTTTCTTATATTAAAGAAGTAAACGCTCACAAAAAGTTCATATCCTATTTGTACAGTTGACTACAGATTTCTTTTTATTACGGAAATTAAAACTTTATTACACAACTCTATAAAATGTTAGTCCTTTGAAGAATGCAAACCATTAAATATACTTTTTTCTTAAAAATCAAATTTTTTTCAATTCCAAAATTAAAGAGAATTTTTTGTTTTAAAGTATGAATTTAGTTATTTTTATTTTTTAATTCGTATTGAGTTCGTGACTAATAATATTTGTAACTTAAAAAACAAGAGATAGCAAATGTACTTGTAATAAAAGCGTGAATTTAAAGTATAGCCGCTTCAAAAAAGAAAAGTTGCAAATTTTCGATCGCAATTTATCAATTTAATTATTTATCCGGGATTTTGAATAAAAGTGAGCTTAAAATAAGGGAATAATAATAATGTTGAAGAGAAAGAAGGAGGAGATAAAGCACAGAAATGATGATTAAGAAGAAAACAAATATCAATCGGCTAAATGAGAAATAGCTGTTTGGCATATTGTGCATCCCATTTAATAATTTTTCTGTCCAGACCACACAGGAGGAAACACTGGGATGAGTCTGATTGAAGGGGATGTTCCGAAGCTATCAGCAGGTATGGAAACAAGGTAACAGCCCATAGGTATAATAATATACCTATCGCTATAGCTTTTCAATGAGTATTACCAGTATGAACATAGCTGAATAGCCCCCCCTTTACCATTCCCTTCAGTATTATAAGGTTAGGGTCGTTGTCGATTGTAATTTAAGTCTTAGAGCTGATAATATGCATTTTATGCTTATGAACATTCATCACTAGCTCCTAATCCTATTCATATTCTTCATCTTATTATTATATAAGTTATATTTTTCGCATTTCTTTTAAACTATTAGTAGATATCAATTATATGATAGACTCCATGAAGTCTCTCTCAAACTGAAGTCTTATATGAACTATTAAGCAGCGGGTCTTAATAACTGTTAAGTATGTTATGTCCTCTTTAAAGAGCGATTCTTGTCATTGGTTGGCAACCCCTGAAGACAGTGATAAACACGCCGAATAAATAAAGTTAATGACGGACTAACAGATATAGAAGTGAGACACCAATTGAAATAAGTGATGGTCTTCTCATCTGATCCAGTATTAGATGGTATGTCACTTTTGGATTCTTGTGAAAATAGTGATATGTCCTAAGATAGATGGATGGATAAAAAGCTAGACTTACATCAAAAGTAGCATTTTTTCTTCTTCTTATTCTGACTCGCATTGAGAAAACTGCATGATATTCACTGAAACGAATATGCAGTCAGTTTTGTTGTGCAGCAGAACTAACGAATGGCTAAGTCTTAAGCTCACCCCTGCAGGTCAGCCCTGAATTTCCTGATCTTAACATAGAATCAACGACTATCAGTCTAAAAGACTGACTAAAGAGATAAACAAAAGCAATAGACTCTAACTTTTGTGAAACAATGTTTTTGTGTAGTAGTGTTGGACATGAGAGACAAAATCCTCTCACATCGAATCAAATGACTTCCACTGTCTTTTCTCTACAAACAATACAATTTATCGTCGATATCATGACTTACAATCTAACAGAAACTTTTTCGTGTATAAACAACTTTAAGGTTGAATATTTTCTGAGCCAATGATAAAATCAAAATATTATTGCTATTCAACTATAATATGATAATATTTAAACTTATTTATTAATGGCATTTGAGGCTAAACATTGAAGCAGAATAATAATACCGATAGCAAAACAAATTGTCAGTAATTGTAAAGATAACAAAGTTAGCGAACTTTCTGAGACAAGTTATAACTACAAAAATCCTCTCTATTTAGAAGTATTTTCAAAATGTCTCTTTAGCTGATCTTTAAAGATTGACAATAGACACAAAAGAGAAGAAGCAATAATAGACATGAGATTATTTTTAAGCCATTTGATCTGTTCCTTTTAGTCCGCCCTCAAATACGTTTACTTGAATTCATAAAAGAGAATACAAGTCAGGGAAGAATACAGTGAATCAATCGTAAAGATATACTGTATATAATACTGAACTTTTAAAACATTGCCCTAAACTAAAAGGAAAGCCAGTCATGTATTCAAAGTTTATTATTGTTTTCAACATTTTTAACGACTTCTAAAGCTAATTGGGGAACCAATGAATTCGGACAGTGATGAATTGCACCACTAAAAGATGATGCCTTTGATGTGTGCAAATGGAGATGAACCACAATTGGCTGATACATATCTCACCGATGGTGGCACTCAAAATAAATGAGCCACTACTCTATACTCTCTTCTTACTATCTCTTACTCACTATTTTCTCATGTTTTTTTGTTTCTTTCTTTATTTTCATTCTCTCATGCATTGATCTATCATTCTTTCATTCTTTGTTTTTCTCTCTCTTTCTTTCCTTCAGTTGAGTTCTTAAGTCAGAAAAACAAAAGTAATATCACAATGTCTTTGAGACAGGTATTGTTTTTTTGGCTTTAGACTAAAGCGATAAATAAAATGAAAGTTGAATAAAGAATTCAAATTTTCGCATAAATTTAAATTAAATTCATTGAAAGCTATAAATTATTTAAAAAGTCAAATAAATTTTACTCAATATAACGTTCAGTTTTTATGCCATTAATGCTCTTAAGATACTTACAAGAAGAATACATGATCTGAACTACTTGTAGAATGAGTAAAATTCTTACGATATTTTAATTACAAGAAATTAAAGTCAAATAAATTTTGCTTAAATTCTTTTACTAAACATATATGGCATGTTTTGCATAACAAAAACAACTATTTTTGTGAAAACACTTATCCAAAAGTTTAAACTGCATTTGAATTTCTTTTCTCAACCCTAATCTTCGAATACCCTATTGAATAATAAAGAAGCATAAAAACTACATGTCTTGTATTGATTTAAGGTGAAAACGTGAAAGTGATCCCTAAACAGCCTATATTCGAGTTAATACGGAATGGAAAGACTAAAATTGGCCAAAACTGGAGAGAATTTGATGCCTAAAACTTATAGCCCTCCCAAAATTCTCTCCATTTGATTTATGTTACGTGTAGTGCAGTATATTTTTTACTAAGGCTAAAACAAAGCAAAAACGTGCTTCACTACAGTTCATAGGTTCGAGCTTAGAGTTTCATCAGCTTTAACCAAAGCCTTTCAATTGAATCGACTCATTTCCAAAAGCAAGTAGTGATCTAAGACATGAAGAGAGAGAGAGAGAGAGAGAGAGAGAGAGAGAGAGAGAGAGAGAGAGAGAGAGAGAGAGAGAAGTAATTCAAGTATTCGGAGCACGTTTCAAGAGATGAGGGCAGCAGCAAAAGTAAAGAGCGAAGGTTGCGATGAAAGTTAGCCTCTCGTATTGTTGGCTGAAATATTGGAGAAGAGTTTGCAGTAAATGTACGACATGGGAGTTAGTCTTTCAATCCACTACAAATTCAGTTGGGATTTCACTGACTATCAAATATTATTTCTACTGGCTTTCAAATATACCCCCAAAATACAGCAACTCTGCAATATATAATAAACTATTATTCATTGGTTGGATCCGTTGCTATTTCGCATTATCCCATATTTTTGCACCTCATGTGCTGTAATTTGAGTCATACGTATTAATATCTTCAGCTGTAAAACTACTAAAAAAGGTTAATGCATTGCGTTATTATGAATAGTAGAGCACAATAGGGATGCAGTTAATGATATTCTCTATGGTCTACTCTTAAATTAGAGGACGTCAAACATAAAGCCATTTGTTATTTCAAGATAACAAATAGTTTTCTCTTATATTGAATTTTTTTTATTGCGCTGACAAACAAACTTTGGAGACACAACTTTTCAATTTAACTCAGATAGTGTTGAAATAGTTAAAAGCTTAAAATAAAAACTAGTATTTTTGCAAAATTATTTATAAAAGATCACTGAATTTACATATCAATTTAGATAAACTGTTCAGCCAATCATTATATCTAATGGATTTTTTTATGTAGAAATTTGATAAATTAAGATAAAGCTAACGGTCACATAATAAACAGATATTTTTGATAAGATCTAAATTAGATAATAATGGCCTAAAATGAACATTAACTGAATGAGTATCCGGACTGAGCAGAGGGGGTAATAAAGCCTTATTGTCAAAAAGTAAGGCTAATACAAGTGAGTCACACAATCGTATCAAAATTTTGTATTTTTCAAACTAAACAGCATTAAGTAATTTTTGCGAGAAAGGCATTACATTAGAGCACATATTGAAATGATATGACATGAGGCAGAAGTGATTGATATAAGTGGAGAGATATGCATGCGGTCAGCAGTAACGACAAGAGCCCTGAAGAATATGAGTTATATATACGTCTAATACAATAAATGGCAAAATTAGAAATACAACGTCAAGCTGTGCCGATCAAATAGATTATTAAATATGATTCACAACTTCCCTTCCAGTTGTGATTCAAGTGAACAGTTTAAGGATCAACAGCACACCGAACACCATATTCTCCCCCATCTTCTCAAAAGAGTCATATATATACGGACTCTCACTCATACTATCACACAATTATTACTATTGTTGGAGCAAAAAAGTGATTCACAAAAACTCGTGCGACAATAGAATAAATCAATCGAATCAAATATCTCCCGAACTCAATAGTATATGTATTTGATTCAGCTTTATATTTATATTTTAAATAGTTTATGTCAATACCATAAAAGCAATCAGTTTTGGAGAAATCAAATTTTCGAGTGTTGTTGATATAAATTTTATTTTCAAATATTGTGTCAGAATAAATGAGTCTTTTAAGTTTTGATAGAAAAATTTCAAACTATGCTTAACTCTTTTACTGGAAAATTTTGAGCATTCCAGACATGAGGCATAAGTCTCGTGTCATTATTTGATTTAAAAACTCTATGGAGTAAACAAAATAAAATAATAGAATTAAATCTAGAAAAAGAGCAACAAAGCAAAAGGCTTTAGAGAATGAAATCCAATACTAAAACGCCAAAAGCCACTCTTCCAACTTTTTAAGCTGTATATTATTATTTAACAGCAATCAAGTGTTGAAAAAATATTTGTTTTATTAACGAGACTCGTTTGTCGGCATGAATAAAGAGAAGGGAGAGGAAAAAATCGCAGAATAGTAAAATAGACGATGATTGAGAAAGAGGGCAGGATTGGTAAAAAAGTTGATGACAATTACTATTATGAGCTCAACTATATTTTTAAAGAAAATTCAGGGATTAAGTGGGCTTTAAGGTGTTTTGTATGCTAACTGCTAATGGTTGGTGAAGTCAATGCTTAATAACTTGAATGATTATAATTGTCATTTATGAAAAGGTATAAGAATCAGGTATATGCAAAATAGTTAGAGAAAAATTGTGCGCTCGAAACACAAATTACATTAAATAAAACATTAACGAGCAGGTGATTAGCGTGGGAATAGCCAATTGACGGAATTATGGTTCCACTATTACAACCTTGAAGTTTACTATTCTATTACTATTCTATAGAGAATATAATGGCAGGTGTTCTCCGCTTTCTGGTTCAAATTTGGGTTGGGATACACTCTCTCTATATCTCTCTCTCCTTTTTTTATTGCCCAAATACAAAGTGGAGGAATACCTAAATGGCCAGGAGTGTAATCATTTCATGACCAAATAGTCTGAAGGCATCTATTTTAAAAGAGCCGGGAGGAGAGATTACCACGATTTACAGCACTCATAACTAACTATACAATTATTGAAGGAATATTTATAACTATTATTCAGAGAAAAAAAATAGTGAAACTCCTAAAAAACTGGCCCAAAATTCAAGAAACACAACTGTAATAATAATATCAATTTTTGATCTTGAAATTATATAATTTTTTTAACTTATTAAGATAAATAAGTCATAATTATCCAAAATTATAGTGAACTAGAAATTTTTTTAATTAATGTATATTAAGCTTAATAAGCAAAACACAACAATTAGTATCACGAATAATTTGTGTGAACCCCATATTATATTATATTAAATTATAATTTTTCAAGGGTCTCCTCTTGTTCTCTTTGAATCTGTTAAAAACATGAACATCTGAGCCACTCATCATCATCAGAGTCATCGAATACTTAATGTAAGCGGCAGTACATCATAGTTCGCCTTAAGGTTAAATATGTATAAACTATAAACTAGTCGGCATTTTTTCACTCAAAAAGATATAACGAGAAAAGGTATAAGTTTAAGAACTTATATTATATCAGAAGAATCACTTAATAAGGCATGCATGCAAGCGATCGCAATCCTCTATTGTTGAAATTCCTGAGTTTGTCTAATAAGGCTTATTACCAGTACTTGTGAGGTAAATGTGAAATTGTGGACCCCTTTAACTTGTTAGTCCCCCTTTATTTTTGAGTACCCGAATAGTACCGGCAGATAGTGATGATAGAGGCATATCATCAGTCCCTCATCACCAATATGTTTGACTACACAAACAACTTAAAGGTTTCAACTGTAAGATACCATTTCTTTAAGTGCTTCGTTAGAACAGTTCTTGAATAAGAATAAGGAAATAAAAATAACAGTGAAGATTGTCAGCTATACTCGACTGCCTTTTTCATATAATATATAATATTTTTCACCGTAAATACCTTATGGTAGTGGTAATTATCATTAGTTTTCCCTTTCATGCTCATCATAAGCTTATGTCAATACAATGTTTCCTGCATTCAAAATAGCGTTCATGGCTGAAGATGTCGTTTAAATAATTGACTGTCTCTTAGAATCACAACAGGGTATTATTTTTTTATGTTAGTTCGAGGAATAAGATAATGATATGTCCGTGTGTTTAATGAATAGATACTTAAAGTAAAGAAAAATACGTTCTTTCAAACTTATACCAGTTTAGAGATGGAAAATAGTTTTGTAATGCTTTGTAATAGAATACATGAGTACTTAAGTCCGAATTTGTCTCATTTCCAAATGAAATAGTGGTCGAGAGATAAAATGATAAATTTTTTCTCACATAAATTTTCATGATTACAATCCTTAACTCAAAAGTTTTATTATGATGTCTATGAAAGAAAAACTCGAGAAACAAAGTGAAAGTTACTTTGAAATAATAATTCACATTTTTCATTATTCAATTTTAGAAAAATTATTTTCTTATTAAAGAATGGATTTCAGGAATAAAACCAAGAAAATTCACAAACAGTAATACACAAGTAATTTGTTTATAATTACTTCAGTGATTGAAAACAGGTTTAAACTTAATTTTATATTTAAAATTAGATTATCAAAGTTGATAATCATGTATCACAATAAATAATGAACTCTTATACTGAAAGAGGAAAAATATTTTAATTGAAAAAATATTTTCTTCATTTATGAGTTATTTTATGAGAGATTTTTATACTACTTGATTGAAAATGGTTTATCATCAAAATTTTAAACGATTTAGCCTTGTTTTAATGCCCACTTTTTTGCTGATTCTCATTAGTTCTTATGTGACAGCGACTAATGATTATTTTTATCATATTAAGAATGGTTTTCAGCAAATCTATTCAAGAATGACCTTTCACTCGCTAATGATGACAATAACTAAATATTCATTTTATACCTCTACTAAAACTCTCACAAAATCATTGCTTATTCTAATTATGACACGCAATGTCAGCAAGTCATGAGTGAAGAGAACTTTTTGAGAAATTATAAGTAAAGTCAAAATGTATGTTATGTTCAACAGATTGTATTGTATTCATCATTGAAAAAAGACATAATGATCAAAGAAAGCCATTAGAATAGTCTCAGCCAAAGTATTCAAGCGTTTATTCACACTTTTGTTATTTAGTGGTCATAAGTGTTTGTCTGAGATTTTTTTCAATTAATTAAAACTCAATTATGTCAACAATTTTCAACTTTCATCTTATCTCAGATAAAAATTTAAAAATTATGTTATGTTTAAGAAAATTATTAGTTTAATGAATATATTGGTAGCAAAAGAAATGTTCAAATTTTTCCTCAAAGTTTTGAACCGATCATTAATAACAAATATAAAATCATTTATTTCTAATAAAACGAAATACATGTCATTCAATCATTATTAAGATACAGGTATTAAATAAACAAAAAATTGCATAATCATTAAACAAGTTATGGATTGAGAATATTTGATGTGAAATCTTTCAATTGAAACTTAGTCTAAACTTGTATTTCTTATGAAATTCTAAAACATGTAAAAGTCATATAAACTTTTAAGTTATTTGAATTGTAAACCACTGCTAATGATTTTGAACCGCAATCATCATAACTGTTGATTCTCTATTGATGACAATCCACTTAAGTTTAGAGTCAATAACAGGGTTTGGTCTAAATTTTATATCATATAATAAACAATTGAATATATAAAGTTAAATTGAGAAAAGTATTCACCTTAAAAGCCTCTCTCAGCATGTCCTGAAATATTTTGGTTCACAAGAATTAAAGCTCCTTTCAGTGGGGTTTCAGGGCTTTTGGGGTTGTGGGTGGTATTAGTTATTATAAAAAGACTAGTGCTATATTTCCATCAATTCAATGAGTGAAGTCAGTGATGATATGCGACGCGAATGATAGGCAAAAAGAGGCGAAATTTAAGAATAAGGGAGAAATGTTGTTGAATGTGAAAAAGCATTCCTTAAACAAATGGTGAAAGAACAAGAATTGGTATGTAGGCGTTCAAACTCAGGCGGTGGGCTTCTGGGAGGGATACCTGAGATATAAGTTTACTACAACCAAACCCGTTAATTATTATCAACTAAAGAGGGATAACAAATAATGTTTCTTTAATAATATATTCGCCTATGAATTATATATATCAGAGCCTGATTCAGACTACAAATTACCAAATGGTTCAAAATAGCCGTGAAATATAATCATACGGGAAAATTGTATTTACTTTTCAAATGCATATTTTCTGGTAAACTAATTATGTGGTAATAACCGTTGAATCGACTATAAAAAACAAAATTCTTTCTTCAATTTTTTTACTAAAACATCCCATTCCTTGAAAGTTAGGTAATAGATATTTCATGGACTCTAACAAGATCTTGAGTGGTTTTAATGAGAGGTCGAGACATTTCTTTGAAGAAATATTTCTAAATTAGATGCGGCACATATTAAAAGGTGAACATTACGAGCAAAATCAAATGTTAACTATTGAAGTGAACCACTTTGAAATGAACCACTTTGAAATGTTAAAACCTTATAAAAATCGAGTATCAACACAATCAAAAAGTCTGCTACTCTGGAAAAACTTATAAGTTCTAGTCTAAGAGTACAGCTCTTTTTCACAGAGATGAGAGAAAGAAAAGTTCATAACCTGAAGCAACATTTGCGGCCATTCCATTTCGCGATCTATTTTACTGATATAAATAAAATGTTAAAGACTTTTGAAAAATAAAAATAATTATCATTTGTAATGATTGGAAGCAATGAAACAAAAATTACATGCATTTCCATGCCGTGTAAATACGTATAAAGTTCTAATTTAGATAATAATTATTATCATTTGAAAAAAGAAAAAATTCTTTAAGGTTAACATA
Source organism: Camisia spinifer (assembly GCA_034694065.1). Lineage (NCBI taxonomy): Eukaryota > Metazoa > Arthropoda > Arachnida > Sarcoptiformes > Camisiidae > Camisia > Camisia spinifer. Next base: position 59,011 of record JAQFXV010000003.1, read on the forward strand.
ATTTATATTTTGAAAATAAAAAAACGAACATCAGAAGGCCATTGTTTAATGTAAAATTTCTGTGTAGTTTTTTTTAATTCTGTTTATTGTCTTTGTATTAGAAATCTCATCAATTTTAGTTTATTTCCAGTTGTTGTGCATGACTTTGTTTTCTACACAAAAGTGAAATCTTAGTTCCGCTATCTTTTTGTGAGCGAATCGTATCGTAAGATAAAGGTATAGTTACATAAGACACACTCAAACTCACATACATAGAACACTTGGATGGTCTCAATAAAAATCAGTAATTGAGGGCAATGTTCGCAGAAAATTCGCTCTTCACTATTGAATTTGTTCCAACAATAATTCTCATACAGCCCTCCCGTAGTTTTTGTTTTCTTGCAATTTTCAATACATTTTTTGGAGTCTCTATTTTTTCCCCAACTTATATACATTTATTGTTACTTTTATTTCTTGAAATCTCAGCATTATTGAAGAGTACAATAGACTTAACAACCGCAATGATTGTATCCGCTTGTGTTACTTTCAAATATATTTTTTCACTGAACATCTTCTATGGGGAGAAAATATTCTTATTATTTACAAATGATAGCCGATTCTTGTGGTGGTCTCCTTAATGTCGGGACCCCTTATGTAGTATCAGGTCATGCCTCCCAATGATACCAATCCCCAACTCTGTCATTCATGCCTCGATTTACCGAATCAAATCAAATACACACAAAAATGTCGTCTTTTGACATCTTAAATGCAACCGAAAATAAGAAGTTCTTACAAAATAATAATGAAGCGAAAGAACAAGAAGAAAGAAAATACTTTTTTGTGGTATCAATTTTCGAAATAAGAGCATAAATATTTTTTTCATTTTCTTAAATTAAGCGAAATAGGAAATAAGGAAAATTACGAATACGAATGCCATATGTGTACCGACGAGTAGTAAAAATTATGCTTTCTTTTGTGTGTTTATGGTATGGTCGGGAGAATTCTTCAAATCTGGTCTCAATTCAAGGCCAGAGACCGCACGCTGTGATGATACTCATTTGGTAAAATGGTTCTCCTCTCAACCCAAGCATGCCTTCAATCCTTATACACTTCTCAATCACTATTCTTCTTAAAGTTTAATTCAAAAGTAACAAAACTTTACCCCTCAAAACATTTCCCATAACACAGAAATATTTTAACCTTAATTCTCAATTAAGTGATTCATCCGATGAAATAAAAGAATTTTAGATAAAATACACAAAAAGACTGGCAAATTGTTTTCTAAAACAAAAAATGTTTCAATTTGAGAGCCGAAACAAATTTAAGGCCAAAATAAACTATAAGATAAATTATATCACAATAGGTAAACGCCTGTCTACTATTCAAACGATTATTGTTTTAGTTGTAAGAAAAACAAGTCAAAGATCCTCTTTTTTCTTTCCTCTCTTCATACTATTATTATTATTTTGTTCATCTAATACTTAAGACTGGTTTGTTTAAGCGATTAGTGTTACACAACATAAAACGAAAATCATAATGAGCCAAATGTTGAGCCAAACGTTGAGAGGAGGCTCAGGCTTAGTTACTAACAAAGGTTGTAAGAAAAAAAAGCTAAGGTGGAGGCTTTCCAAAAGTAAACTTGTAACTAAGTTAAGCGCTGGTGAAAATAGTATTACTTGTTGTGCTCATCACTTAAGCATATTTTTCATGCATATGTATTATGGAATAGCATTGGCATTCATTCCAATCTAAAGACCCCACAGCTAAAGCATCTAAAAAACTAATGACTACAAATAGCTATGGCTGTCGACGAATTATTATTGTATGATATTTAAGGATTGCTACTAAAACTGATAACAGCATTGATGCCTTTCAATAGACTATACAAAGAATTGATGAGAGGGGACATCAATGGGGAATCAAACTTATTTTTGGTTGAGTTTGAGTGAGCGAAGACTTCTACAGAATGAGAGCTAAGGATTTGGTCTCTCCTGTAAGCAATTCAATCATAAAGAGTATCATAATATGAAAATATACTGCAAAGTCAAGTACAGTCAAATCAACTTGTCTTTAGCCAATTAGTTATACTGACGGCTCATTTAATATTAATTAAAATCTTTTTTCTTTCTACTTATTTTCATTGTCAACATTTCATTAATTAATATTAATTGTTTAAAACTTGTTTATAAGTTAAGGAAATATATTAAACAATTAAAAGCAGATTTCACTGTAAATAATAAATTTATTATAATAAAAAAGTATCTTTTCTTTTATCGTCAAAACTTAATCGCCAACAGCGAGACCGCCGCAGATGAAAGGCCTACTCCGCCTACCACTAGAAGAACCACATATTTTTAATCCGTATCAGCCGTTGTGTTTGTTTATTAAAAGAGCCTTTCGTTTTATGCATTAAGCTTTGCGAATATGATTGTGTGTAACGCAAACTTATATACCTATTTCATAAAGTTATATAACTTATAACTTATATTATTATTTATTATAAACCGTAACCAAATACACACAACAAGCTAAGCAATTATGATTTCTACACAAGACCTCCGATGCCCTTTCCTCTTATCGCACGCCTCTCTAATTGTATAATTTGAGTCAAAAGAACAGTTGTGTTAAAGACAGAAATTGTGAGTTAGTGTTAAGAACTCATAATTTTTAGGGGTCCCCAAAACCAAAATACGTAAATGATATTTGCTCTGAAACGCGATTCTGTCTTAAACAAATTTGCACAACATTTGCGAAGTAATATGATATGAAGGAAACAACTGGTCCACAGTTTTCAATTGCATCTATTACTACATTTACAACTCTTGAAAAAACTGAAGGTTGAGTACTGACTACTTTCGATGAATCGACAAATTAATTTAAATTGCTTTCTATTCTTTAGTATAACTTGATTTTTTCATTTTAAACATTGTTTTCTTCTTAAAGAACTTTTTCGTATAAGTATGCGAAAAAAGTTTGTAAAAATATATACATATATCATAATTATACTGTAGAGAAGTTAAAGTTAGAGTACGAGCCGCGCATTTTTCTCATTGAACATATTCTCATTCATAGAGCGTAAACAATTTGGTAAAGAGAAAGGATCGCACTCTCAGTCTAGAAGACAAGTCATTTGAAGAGAAGCCTGAAGTCCAAAAGGAGAGAGAATGAAAGAGAAGGCATAGGGAGAGGAAAAGGCAAATTACTAAATTGCTCGTCCCATCGCTGATGCGAAAAGTAAAAGCAATGTAAGAGATAATGAGCATATGCGGCACCAACGAGGAGAGTCAGACCAGAAGCTACCAAAAAACCTGACTAGAAATTGCATTCGCAATACTCACAAATAACACTTAAGTAGACGAAAGACATCTTACTTCTGTCTCTTCAGACGGCAACTATTTTATTCATACCCTGTATTATAAGATTCTTACACATGTCAAAACTGTTCAAAAAAAATTCTATTGCATATTTTCAGTGATTTTATATAAATATTTTACTGTTGAGTAATTTTTTTAATGAATATTTTTCTTGCCTAAAAAGTGCGGAAATTGTTTATGAGAAAAAAGCTGTCATTTTTTATTAATTCGAGATAATTATAATTGTTTGTGTATTCGGTAAACTATTTTTTAAAAATTTTACGCTTATAAGAATTGAGATAAACTCTCGAATGTTTGAAAAAATTATTTGAAAGCGGCATCAATTAAAATAACAGATTTTCTTCTTATGAAAGTTTTTATCGATGGCATAAATTATAAATAACTATTTCGTTACAATACGTGGGTTGATGTTTGTTAAATGAGTGGACAATTATAGGTATTTGATTTCAGCACTTCCAGAAAATAGTGCTAATGAAAGAGTAAAACATATAAAATATAAGAGGGTAGGAATCGTTAATTCGTGAAGGAAAAGAAAAAAGAGCGCTATGTGTGTGATTGCAGTTTCAATAGTATATCATTAATAATTGACAATTTTTCAAAGTATGCCTTAAGGAAGAATAGAAAAAATGGTACTATTCATATATGAAGAAAATGTTTTATATTATGAATTACAATGTATAAGAAAAAAATGAATAGAAGTTTGTGTGCTCTCTCCCCATATCGTTAATCTGCATATTCTTTGCTTCAAGGGATGAATTGCTGAATTTCGCTTTCGTTAAGTTTGGTTAATAACTTATACCAGAAATGTTTAGCAAGAAAGTGGTGGGACAGCCTTTCATACAAAGCTTAACCAACGAGTCAGACTCACGAATTTCACCACATTTTGGTCATAGCCCTCAATGCCCAATCTTTTTATCATATTAAATGCTCATAATCAAAATTTAAACGATAGTAACTAAAAGAACAACATTTTTTATCTAATAAATCGATTCTATCGTATAAACTATGTATGAAAAATGAACCGATTTTCATATTTTGTTTTTTTAAATCTAATGGAAAATTTATTCGTAATTCAGTAGGGAATAGAAAATTGGGCTTAATATGTATAATAGCCGACAGGTAAAAATGTATCTTTACGATGAACTAAAGGTAAACTCAATGATTATACATATCTTACTAATAGGAGTTTGAATTATCTCTGTCTCTCTCCAAAGCTATCACCAAAACATCACTAAATGTAATGACTCTTATGATGTGGTTTCGTTTTTCTTTACACTTGAGCCGAGTCTTTGTTTGATTAGACCTTATTTAGTGTGGGCTCACTATTGCTTTGGGCCACATTTTCAACTACTCAAACATTACAACTATCAAATTTTTAAGATTTTTGTTTTTAAACCGATTGAATTCTTAATTAATAGTTAATGTGAGGCCAACTTTCATAACATTTCATCTCTCTTTAACATCAATTATTATTCTATTGAAAAGAGTAATAACTATATTAACAATACTAACACCTGCTTCTAGATTATCATGAATTTTACAGTTAATTTAAACAGAACAATATAATAGCATTGAAGAATGTTTAGTTAAGTAAATTTGAGGTTAAAAACAATAATAAGAATAATAAAATAATAAAAATTTATAACTTATGATCAAAATATGTGTCTAATGCAAGGCCTAAACGTGACACTAAGAAACTTGTCCGCAATCTTTTCCATTGTATAAGAAAATTGATGTTTGGTTTATATTATATTTTAAACCAAAAACACTACAAATTCGAATCGATTTCAATAGCATGTTAATTGACAAAATTGATTGCCAACAGTGCATAATTTAAGCGCATAATAAATAAATAGCAGCTGAATTGATTCACAGATATTTATATTTTTCTAGTATTTCAAATATTTTGCTCATTATAAGGATTTCCTCGAAGTATTTTTATCTATAAAAGATAATCATTGTATACATTATCGATTAGTGCTTTAGAAAAATATATTTAAGAAAATTAAAGCCCAACCCTTAAAAATGTAAAAATCAAAATAAATTCGTGATAACTGGTTCTTTGATCCTGCAATTAAGATCTCTCTGTCTTATAGTTAGCATATTATCAATAAAATTAGTAAACATTTTATCAATAGTTTAAATTATTGAAAAAGTAAACATTATATTGATATAAATTTTCGGGAATTTGGGAGTCAACCCAATTGTAACAAACGATGGATGACAAGAGACTAAAATTAAGAAAAAATTCATCCAACAAATAAACCTCAAAGTCGAAGGTTATACAATGCCCTACGGTTTGAGCAGAGCATTCATTTTCTCTACTGTTTGTTTAAAGGTTCGGTCATCAGCTTCTCATCTCTAACCCCCTGCTGTTCAAAGAAAAGTTGTAACCAAATGGCAAAATAGAAGTCAACGAATTTTCATATTCATTTGTCAATCAGTGGAAAGAAGTTTATTCGGGGAGCAATATTAAAGTGATATTTGTTTTAAAGAGTATTTTGAAGGAAAAAACAAATTTTAAAAGAAATAGGATTTGATAAGTTAATCGCCTGAAGGCATACGATAGTTGAAAATTAAAATTGCAGAAAAAAATCATGATTTGCTCATGTAGTCGAAGCTCGACTACAAAATTGCAGACACATTAGGAATATATACTTCTCTTATGAATAAACAAAAATATATTAGACTTTGAAATGGAATTCTATTAATGATAAAACTTTAAATCCATTTAACTTATTAAAAGTTAAACACTATGAAGGAGAATCGTGATTTTCTGATAATATAATTAAATAAAATAGCTTTTTGATAATAAAATTAGCACAATTAATAAATGCTTTGAAGAAAAGTGTACTGTTTTTTATCACAAAAGTGATGAGTGCTCTTAATTGCAATTAATGGTTCTGTTGCCGCATATCTCATATCTTATAACATAAATTGATTGCATTTTAAGATTTAACTTCACGGCTTTTATAAAATACTCTTTTGTATCGAATTAAATTTTCTTCAAACTTTAAAATTGCTGATAAAATTTTTTTGATCTTATCTAAGCTAAAATTTTGGTTCATTCAAAATATTTCATGTTTACCGGTAATGCACATTAAAAATATATCAAAGTATTTTCATATCAAAACCACTCAAACTAATAAGAAAAAGTATATCAATATAAGTTCTGAATGAATATTATATTTCAAAATATTCTTCAACTAATAATAAGAGCAACTCTGAGTAGTCCTTAAAGTTCTATCTAAGTAGGTATTGAATAAAAATGTATTTCAAAAATAAGTTGAAGACATGAAGAGTGAGTGAGGGAGAAGTGGAGAAGAGAGGTGTGTGAGTGTGTGTGTTGAGAGAGAGGGAGGGAGAGAGAAGAGAGAGAGAGACGAGAGAGAGAGAGAGAGAGAGAGAGAGAGAGAGACTGAGTTCGATAATGCATGGCTTGTATGCCTCCCTACCTATATCTTGATATCTTCACGAAAAGGCATTCAGGGGCACAAGAATTGAGAGGTTGGGCTGTAAGACAAATCGTTGGTCTGCAATTTTTTATGCGAGACCTCAACTCATAGACTGAATTAGAAAGAAAGAGAATCGAAGAACAACAACACAAACGTGAACTCCTAGGCTAAGGTATGATCGCATACAGAAGATTCGCTGAAGCTTAAAGAGAAAATAATTTCTTAAAGCGATCGTACAGTGAATGGCTGAACGTTAATCCTGAAAAACAATGTAACCTTATCTAACCTCCTGTGGTTCACGTTTCCAATTGTAAAAATTGATGTAATGCACTTTCTTATTCTATTTTCATAGTCATTGTTCATTTTGTCACTCAACAGGAAAGTCTAAGTCCTCTTTTTTACTTCATTGACTTTTTAAAGCTAGATTTTATTTAATCATTTACTATCGCGTATGAACTTTATTGAGTAGAGGCATAGGTAAGTTTGAATCCATGAAATTTTATTTTCTAAGAAGAATTACTTTTTATGACCAAACAACAGTAAAGGTAACTTTCACTTCTTCTTATCGTATCTTTTTTTGTTGATGACATTCTTTGTGCTGAATCGCTATAAATTATGATCCGTACAGTTGAAAAGACTGACTTTTATTACTTTCGATATTATATTATCACATCTCAGAGTGTTTCAAAGTTTTTGATTCTATTCATTCCCCTTCTAATAAATAGAGTCGCCTATCATTAGTTTACTTATGATTAACTTTTATTAAAGCTTATAGAGAAATGCCTGAACGAGATGTCGTCATTATCCTCAAAATTGATTAATTACCACTTTTCGCCGTTTAAAATCAACAGCAATTATGGTTGAGAGCCATAAATTGATGAAAAATTCAAAACAGTTTCAAAAAGAGTCACTTAAAAGCATACACAGAGTTAGCTCTGAAATGGCAGTATTGATAATACAGTACTTGAACAAGATTTTCTGGTTATTTAAATTAATAATAATATTAATACAAATAATATGATTACTAGTTATTAAGCTGTAGATTAATATTTTCTTATTGCAAATCAGAAGAAAATAATTAATCGATTATAATCTGTTTGTGTAAGACTAGAGTTGAACAATAAATGAGGAAAAAATTTATACATTTAAAACATGTCTGTGTCTGTACAACTGGTCCTCACTATTAACTCCACTCCTTTACGACAATGTCAAAAGAAATAAACTGATGGTATCGCAAACATATAGAGTTTTATATTTATTTAACTTTTTAAAAATCTAATCAACGCATAGCTTGAACTCGTAAATAACTAAATTGTGTTCACTTTATGAAAAGAGGTACCCAACCATTCATGCAATGGGAGATTCACTAATATTAAGAAAAATAAATTGTGAGCGCATTTGAGAGAGTTTTTGAGCTCTTGATGGTTATGGATCATGCAATGATATCGTTTAATATTTGAGTTTACAAGAATGCGCTCATGAGGTTGAAGGTTAACTCAAAATGTACTTAAAGTTATTATATTAATGACAAATAAATAGTTTCATTGACGTTCTGATAGATTTAAATTGCTATTAATGTTAGAAAGTCGGAGAAAAATGAATAGAAATTAATTGAAAGTTCAAATTTAAATAAACTCATAAGAACAATAGAAACAGATTCTCATAATATGAAAGTTTTATTTATATATAGACTGGAGCGCCACTCAAGTTAACATATTCACGTTGATGTTGATGAACCTCTTTTTGAAGCGGTGAAGGCAAAGGCATATCATTACTTTCTCATGATGAAGAAGATGATGGTAATGGGAAGTGCCTGACCTTATTTTATAATATACTCCACAGTGTATCACATCATATGCTTTTCATACCAGTATATACTGTACAAGATTGAAAACATTCATATAATATATTTTGATGCTATGCATTAACTATACATAAATATTGGTTGACGTTCTCTTCAAATTAACGATATGATCATCAGCGACCCATTTAACTGCCATAAAAATCATTATTTGTTTTCAACGTGATTCCATTTTATTATAATTTCTCGCTATTTATTATTCTAACAATATTTTTCTTTTGGTATAATCAAAATTCAAGACAAATGTAGTTTCAATTTTCTTTGAATATTAGGTCTCTCTCACTTACTCTCTCTTTCACTTTCATAAAAATTACAATAAGGAAAAAGTTGGGATAAAAAAGCAAATGCATGAATAAGTTATCAAATATATTCAGTTTGGATATCAATTCACATTTTTGAGATTCACTGAGCGTGAGAGGGATTGATGAAGATATGGAGAGGAGAGAGACAAAAGTTTTCAGTAAATCACCAGTTTTGATATGAATAAACTGTGTGGTCACAGGATTAACGACTAACAGATGCCTGAGCGGAAAAACCACAAATTTGCTTCGCATCAATTTTTTGGGAGCCTTAAGCTCACATGCATTTCTATATTGCAAACTAAGTCCAAATGTTGGGACGATTTTCCTCTATTTTTTCAACTTTAGATCTCTTTCCTCTTTTGTTACTATTGTCTCATTTGTTTACAGTTGCTTTCTATTACATCAAAAACCACAAGCTGTCGTCAAAGATAAGCGATGGGGACAGAAGTGAGACATGCGATGGTAAATGTTGATGAGCACACCAAATGTGTTTCTCGTTTCCTTCATATCTCTCTCTTTGCAGTAACTTATTTGGGAGACCGAGAACTCACTCATTCTTCCCACTACTGCTCTTGCAATCGTTAATCCACTTTAAAATTAATTCTTGTAATTACATTTCAAGCCTCAACGTTCAAGACCTTAACTTTAGTTTCTCACTGTGAACGCACATGTGAGACAAATACTTGTGCCGGAAATCGGGATTTATTACTTTTGGCTCAATTCATAATTCACAACATGTGAATCAAACTCATGATATGAGACGGAAGAAAAATTATTTTTCATCATTTGTGCGAAAAATGGAATTAAAAATTTTTTTCCGCTGAGTTATAATAAATCATTTTTTGCCTGCTATGTGATCACAGTTAATAACTTAAAATTAAAACTACTGAAAGCCCAGTTTCTGAGCTCAATCTTAAGTTCTAGTTTCTGCAGAAATAGCATAAAAACAGATTTAAAATGTTTAACATTTATTCTGATGAATGGCCACCAATTTTTCAGTACCAGATTTTCTTTTATGTAAAGTATACTAGTTTTGTCAAATTGCAAAAATATGTACATGAGCTTTCTTTTATGCCATAAAAACTGTATCATATGCTAAGCATTGTTGCAGTGATTATAACCTTTACTTTTTACAACAGGAAAGCCCTGCGAATATTGTGATCACGAGTAACCAATTATTATATTGTATGAAACTTTAGAAAAACTAAATCTGGACCGTTGTGCTCAATAGAGAGTATAGAATGGTTCAAATGCCTCAATTTACAAATACATATATCCTGACGGCTATAATGGACAATGGATGGACACCGATCATTGAACGTGTAGGCATAAGAATAAAGTCGGCTTCAGTTTCACCAAAGCCTTTATCCTTTCAAGTATTAGTGAGTTAGTGAACCGACAAAAGTATATAAGCAGCAAAAGGGATCACCAGAATAGCTGATGGGAGAGTAAGACTCCCAGTGGTATTGCATTTCAAATGGTCATTGAAACCCAAACCTAAAACTAGTAGCTTTAAAGAGTAGCTTTCAATAGCATTTGCATCGTTTCAAAGTATTTATTCTGTGGTAGACTTCTGTGGAGTCCAATCATTTGCTCTCTAAGACTGAATTTCAATTTATTATTTTCTCATTTCAACCAACTTTCCTACAAATTATTTAAACCTAAGCGTGCTCTAGAAAAAAGCAATCAATTAAACTTGGATTTAATTTTTGTTCCACTAAAAAAATCGATAATGATTTTGAAATATTTCTTTGGGATATAATTTAGTCGTATTTTTTAAGTAAACTTTTTTGACAAATTATGCAAAACGTGTTATGTTGTTGAAAATCTTGACCAAAAAATTGAACCCATCGGTCGGATACTGAACAATAGCGATCAAGATTTAGAATAAATGCTTGCTTTGCATACTTTAAGCTCATTTTGGTTTTGGTCAAATACTAACACACCTGTGAAAATGTGGGGAATTATTCGGCTTTAGCTGACATTCTTAGCAAATGGCAAATAGAGCAATGGTTGAAAGGTGAGAATGCATGATATCCATCAATAGGCTAAAGAACTAATTATCCCTCAGCCATGGGGTGAACAACAAAAGGCCAGCGAAGAGGACAAACATAAAATGTTCTGGAAATACATTGAGGACATTCAGCGACTGTTTATTGGTGGCAATATTTTACGCGACTTGGAATAAGTATAATGCCATCAGTGAAAAGAGTTGACAGCATGAGTGCACAAACGCAATACTGAGCAGCGATAGTCTTTGTATGTACTCAGCTTCAGCCCATGTCACCAACATATGCAAATCGATGGCATCACTACTTTTTCAAATTGTACGCGTTCTTTAGTCTAATGTCATTCAATTCATGTCAAACAGCGGTTATGTGTCCGCTTGGTTAACCTTCACCCCTCCCTTCTATACCTCTCAGTCATCAGATAATCAATATAACAATTGTTCATTTTCACCATTTCAATAAAAGTGTGTTTCATTTGTTAGTCTGAGTGAAAATTTTTCTCGAATTTGTTTCAGTTATTTTTCGGTCGGGCACAGCTTTCTTTTAAATCAATTTGTCTTGAATGCAAAATAGGTTTGAAATATGACTAACAATTTTCATTGAATAGAATCATCAGAGAAAAGAAAAAAGATTGTGACGAGAGATTTGATAAAATTATTTCAATAGCATTAGGAATCGGAAAACTACAGAGCAATATACTATTGAAGTTGTAATAATAAAATTATTATAGCATTGAATGTGGGTTTAAAAACATAATGCTATCATTGATATGACATTGAGATAACAAATTGCAATTTGAAATATAATATATTTCATAATATTCTTACCCCTGAGAAGGAGTTAATATAATTTAAACTCAAATCAAACATGAATTCTTCCGAAAAAGAGATTAACCTAAAAGACTGATATAAAATCGTGTCAAGAAATAATATCAATTGATAGAAGTCTATTCAAACGAGTCCCAGTTTCTTATATATGAAGATAAATTCATGGACAAGCGAAACAAGTGAAGATTGAAATTCTCTCTGAGGCGTAGCACGAGAGGAATCTTCGGACAATGAATAGCGTGTTAAAAAAGCAACAGCAGATGATTAATTTATATAACTTTTGCGACCATACCATAACTGCATAACGCATTCCCATTATGTAAGTTATATATATTTTTTCTTTCTCATTGTCCCCACTCTTCTCTCTCTCTCACAAATCTCATACCACTATTCAAAATCTTTAATCCCCAACAAAGAAAGTCTTTAATGGTATCAAAAGAACTTTTCTTCCCATATCTAAAAAAGGTGACAGTGCATGAAAACTAGAAACAGTTTGTATGCCTAGAATTGAATAAGACTTAAGTTTATTTATGTTATTCCTCTATCTATAATATATCTACACTTTTTAAACTTATGGCCAGTGTGTCAAAGGATTTCGGGGTTTTTTGGATACAAGTTTAACGCAAATCTCATAAAAAAGGCAACAGATAAAAGCTTCAGTCGAAAGATCATAACTTAGTGAAGGGATAAAATAGGAAAACAGGAAAACTTTAACTGTTGGCATAATTTTCTTTTATTATATTCAAGGAATTAAAGATAATTCCTTTAATACATTCATTGGAAAATTTCGATTACAAATGATTATAAAGAGGGATACTTTAGAAAAATAAATCAAAAAATGATTGTATGAACTTATGGCTAAACCTTAAGTATTTGCTTAAACAATGTATTAAGTGAAAAATACAAGTTTTTTGCTTTGCATTCACTTGAATTGTATTATGTTGTTTGAAAATTTATTACTCCAATGTAAACAATATAATCACATGTTTATTCAATCAAAGGTACAGCAATCAAATGTAATTATGTTCATAAACCTATCATAAAGGAAAATTCATTCAAAAAATCTTAGTTTATTTCCATATAATTGATAAGTTAAAAGATTCTTTTGAGTTCAGTAACAATTTATAACTGAGTGATCATTTCATGAGATAATTGAAACAAAAGATTGAAGATAAATATTCTCTTATCATTTAAATTGATTAATTTTAGTAAACAGATAAAACTGAACAATAAAACAACTTTTGAAAGAAGATTATGGAAGAAATATTCAAATGATCAGCTCTTTACCGAAGTCGACATTTTTATAAGTTATAAACTTTTTGAATTTATCATTACTGTATGGAAAGGCTCAATGTTAAACATCAGAGCCAGAAGTTATGTTAGCTTTGCTTATATATGGATTTGGACACTATTCAAACTGCCTTCAAAATAAGTATGCATAAGATTAGTGGTGGAAACGGAAGCATACAAAAGAAGGTTTAGTGAGAGCTATAATTTCAAGAAACTTACTATGAATAGAAACTTTGACTAAAATAGTGAAAAGCCTCAAACCTCCAGATTTAGTTTAATAATACACTTTGATTGCTAAAAAGGTGGCAATAAGTTTGAATCGGACTTTTGAATGGGGACATAGTTTGCATGCAATACACAGTAGTTGTATGTAAAAAATAGTGGGTAGAGAGAGAGAGAGAGAGAGAGAGAGAGAGAGAGAGAGAGAGAGAGAGAGAGAGAGAGAGAAGAATAGATTTAAAGAATGGAATAAAAAAGTAACAGAAAGGAAAATTGTAACATTACGCCATTGTAACAAACTTGTGCTTTCCTCTTATTGTGTACATAATATAATATAACTTATAATACTCTTCTGTAGTCTCAACCCCAGTAATTTTCAATGTACTGGAAACAAGTGATGCACAAACAATTTGGGCCTAACCTAAGAGTATGATTGGTTTTGGGGCACATGTGGCGAGATATTCTTCTTACGGGACGATAATATCTTTGTGCTCAATATATTCCTTAAACCGATTTTTGAAAGGTGTCTCAAAACCGCAATATTTGTTTTTAAAACCTTTAAATCGTCAAAATAGAAACATTTTGTGCTTAGTTTTATGTATTTTCTGGTCGAAGGAGAAATTTATTTACGGGGAAAAGAAATGAAAATAATGTCAAATATTTCAAAATCCGCTCATAAAGATAGTGGCAGTAAAGCAAATAAAATATTGTTAAATCTGTTAGTGTTGGCATTTGTGAAATCTATGAACTACTTCTGATAAGACTTAAGGGTTTGCATATTAAGTAATACCTGAACCAAAATTAGCAAAAAACTAGTCAAACAGTCTTATTGATAAAACTCTTTTCCGAGAACTTATCTCATTTGAAAAAAGTCATCTCTAAATCATTTGGTATGGTTGGAGACAAACCAAAAATATTTAAGAAAGATTAAATACATATAAAATTGAAAGAATAATTGCTTAAAAATCTTTTTATCTAAAGTAGTCAGTAATAGTTCAACTTTTTTTAAGTTTTAGGAGTTTGTGTTTATTTAGCACCACAAGTGCGAGTTGAAATGATTCACAGCGAGGACCAGAATTGGTGTGGTATAGACTCGAGGTATGCGATGGATGTTATGCAGCAGGTTTTCATTTATATATATTCAAGATGTTTCACTGATCAATGGAGAGAGTGTAGAGACTTAAACATTTCAAAAAGAGTCAGGTATATAAATTTATCTAACCTTTAAGGTCAGTGAAATAATTTATTCAATTTGAAAATAGCTCATGAGCTATACTAACTCAGTGTACACACAATACACATACAATTTTTCGCTTCATTCTATAGTGGGCTGAGTTGAGGCTTTCTATGTTTACAATTCTTATTAACTGATCCGAGAAATACTTATTTTCAATCACCTTTTTCTATTTTTCTATTCTTTCTATTTTAAAACTTTTTGTAAGAAATTTTTTGATAAGTTATTGCCAATAACTATTTGAGGCAATCATAGGAACAGAACTATACAAATAATAATAAATGCATCGATTCTTTTCTCTTTTTAACTGTTGTGATGCACTTTGTATTGCAAGTCGTTTTGAAATATTTTTTTTATGTATTTCATATTACATTCCATTTTTACCTCTAGTTTAGGAAAGCATTCATTTAAGTTGGAAAAAGTTATATACAAAATACTAATAACATTCAGTCAAGTGAATACAAATATAAAACTGTACACACGTTCGGTTGCATTTAATAGGTTTGCATCAACTCATGTCTTGAGTTTTAAATCTTAAACAGAAAATGTCAAGTTTTTAAGAATAGAAAGTATAAAAAAAAATTGAAATAATGAAACATAAAACATATGGAATTTTATTTATATTTTCAAAACTATTATAAAGGATTTCATAAACAGACAAAAGTTTTTATTCTAAATTTGATAACTTTTAAAGTCATTTTGATTTTAATCTTCTTTAAGAATTTTCCGCAAAAATTTTATTTCTTCCTTTTTCTCATTCCATATTTATATTTATTTATAATTCAAGCATCAAATTTAGAAAATTTTTAATATAATGCCACAAATAATATTAGTGGTGTTAATGTCTTTTCTATTTTTAATATTATTGTATTAGTTTTTGTTCAAATCTAGATTTCCTTCTTTCTCGTTTTATCTCTTTATATGAATTTTTTATATTAAACAAATATCTATAAATCTTGAATGAGTCGCTCACCCAAATAATTCATATTGCTATCAATTTTTGTAAGTGCGTTATTTGTATCTTATTTTTCTCTTATATTTTTTTACTCAAAGGCCTATTATGCATATCTCTAATCCATTATAAATGGTATAATGCAATAGCACTTAACTTATGTGACAGAACTAGGCTTCATAAAAATCACAAACAATAGCTCAAAAAAGGTTAGCTCAGTCGAGATTCAATATAATTGACATGTCATAAATAACAATACTGGTATCGATTAGAATCCAATGACTCCTTTATTTCCTTCACTGGTATCAAAAGATTATTTAATGGGAAATAAATCTCGACAAAAAGTTTAGGCCATAAAAATCAAAGCAATTTATTATATTAAGTTTTATTATAACTAGCTTTCTCTTTTTATATTTTTTCATTTTTTATAGTGAACAAACTTAATATAGCAAATGTAAAGTTAATATTGTACTAAACAATGATATATAACAGCACATCAACGATTAGGAGTAACATTTCTTTACAAAATGAGTTACACTAAGAGTATTGATAACGAATTCAGAGCTACGAATGCCAATTGCTTGTAGTAAATTTAACAATATCACGCAAAGGCATATGGCATACGTAAAGGTAAAGCTAAGGACTAGGACTAAGGGCGAGTCAGCATTTCGAGTCCCTTTTTCTTATTTTTAGTTCACTTCATAGCCCCTAAACTTATTCGCCCAAAAGAAACAGTAGAAATGAGAGCTCACTTCTTAAAGAATGAGTCAAAAGCAATCAAATCACATATAAGATAATCTACCGTCACAGTGATCACTCTTTGTCAGGTGGAATACTTCTGATAAAGAAGAAAGTCCGCTAACTCTTAACAAAAATTTACTGCATAACTAGCTCTGGTCACAAAAGTATTTTTATTTTTTTCGTAGGCAAAAATATATGCCATATTACATGGCTTGAAGGGAAATACCATCTTATATTCCTAATATGCCAATTTATTTCTCTTTCTCAGTACAATACACTTTGTAATATCAATAACAAATAAATTTCTTGAGATTGCTCTGAGTTATCATTGTTTCGCAGCAACAAAATTTTCTCATAAATGATAAACAATTGATCTCAGTTTCTACTGAATGATCATTTATAAAAGTCAAACGCAATCTTCGAAGAAGAATTTTATTCGATTTAATTATCGAGAACTTCTTAGATATGGCTTAGAGTGAGTGCTAAATACAATATTAATAGTCAATAAAAATATATTATCAGTGAATGCTTTAGAGCTTATCTAAAGTGAAAAGCTATTCCCAAATATATACTGTTTACAAAATAATAATTATCGGCCAGTATTTTCTGACATTATTATCAAATATAGACAGTATCAGTAATATTGTTCGATAAGTTTTTAGCGCATACAATAGTAGTGGTTATGTTTGGCATATTGTAAGAATTAGAATTGAGAGAAAGCATCAGAAGCTGGCTTGGATGGCATGTCACGACTGAGCTTACCATCCAAGACTTTACATCCAACATGTCACGCAATTGAGAATAACATGTAGTCATGTATTGAACAACTAACACATACAACTACATCAGCTCAATCTTTTTCATGAACACAATTCGCATCATAAAAAGTTGTTTCAATAAATTTTTAGATATTTTCTTATTTCTTCAATAACCGTAATGAATGAACTTTTACTTAAGAGATACAAGTATTTATAGATTATCAAATAATTGATATTTTTTGGCTCAAGTGCACAACTCGTGTTCAATTTATTTTGATTTATTTGAACCCATAGATATTAGCGATGTTTTAAAACTAATAAATATATTGCTATATTTACTGAGAATATTGCATTTGAAAAAGTTTTATGCTTTTGATTAGATTATTTTTTTTATTTTTTCGGATCTATTCTACAATTGATAGACTGTGAAGGTTTGGGTCGCAAAGTCTCGCTTCGGTCGCTTTGCAAAAGAAAACTTTGAAACTACGGTCGGATGATTTAGCAAATGGTTTCTTCATAGTATCGTCTCTATGGTATTTTGGTTAACTGCTAAACATCTCTTCATGCATCGCACCCGACATGCATTTCTCACAAAGTGAGAAAATAAGAATATGAAGAAAAAGAGAAACAAAATATGCCAAGAATTAGAAGACTCATTACTGGGCTTGTATTCATTTTTTTCAAATGCAAAGAATTTTAGTATTCATGTTGAATGCATTTTCGAAATAAGGAAGAAACAAATGCTTAAAAAATAATTATTTAAAAAGCTTCGAGAAACAAAAATTCAAATCTAACATATTTTAAAACTAATCCATTACTCGATTAATTTCTACTTATATGTAAATTATGTAAAATCAGATCTATCTCACAATGATATTTTCCTCCAAATTACTGAAGAATTTTTATCTTGTCTTTTGCTTTTAAAAAATATAAAAACCAGGAAAAACTACCGCAGAAGAGTCATTGAATCGGAACGCACTAAATATGTTGAATTCCCATAAGCAAAATAATATCAATATAAATAGTCTTAATTCAGATAAATATAACAGCATTTACTCTTAAATAATGATTGAATAGTTAAATTACTAACTCAAGAGCTTAGCGTTTGATTTATTTAAGTATTACTTATGTTCACATAATCTTACACTTTAGTATTCAGGTATTTTAGTTTTGATTAATTAGAATTATTTCATTTGAGTTTAATTAACTTCGCGCAGAGTTATTCATAAATAATTAAAATTTGTTGATGTATCAAAAAATTAGAGTGCAATATATAGCGAACGAAATGCTCTATTTAAATAGTGTCGATTTTAAGCGAATCACTCAATTCAATCATTAATTTCTAGAAAAATAGTGATTCATTTCTTTAATCAAAAGGAATATTATTGAATGCATTTTATAAAGAATCTAAAATTTTACTATTTATTTATGATTTCGAAAGATTTATGTGAAATTAATTCAGATAGAATTTTGAAATTTCGTTAATTATGGACACTATTTATGAGTATATTAGATGAGTAATAAAAATATTAAATTTTATTTACCTTGCTTAGCATCTGATGATTTGATTGTCAACAGAGTGAAAATCACTAACAAATAGCCACATAATAGTCTCGAAACATTATAATTACAATTAAAGGTAGGAATAATTCGCATCATTACATAACTGATACCACTTTTAAAAGCACATATTCTTCTAATTCTTCTTAGTTTTAAATTAAAACTAGTATTTGTGACATTAGAAGTAGTACCACATACTTGTTTTAGTTCCATCACTAGTGAAATAACCCTCGGGCTAAGGGAAACAAACTTATACACACTCTAAATACAGTATTCTCTCTCTTATAGAGCATTGAGTGTTTCGAAGTATCGGTGTTGATATCTCAAAGTCTTCATCCAAAACTAGCTCTTCGCAAGTGAGCACCTGGTGTTCAATGATTGTAAAGCACAACCTACCATCAACGTCATACTCAACAGTTACCGCCTCATTCATTCGACTCTTCAACAACTCGCTGATAGTGAATACTCAATACTAGTTCTCATACCCGAAAGCAGTGCTGCTCTTGTTGTGGAACAAAATAACTAAAGGGGGAAAAAGAGAGAATCAATGGATAAAATACTGAAAATGTTAGTTATAGCCCATCGTGTTTGCGAGTCTGGCCTCTGCCCTCACTTGGATCCACTTGTATTGTGCTGTATTTCAACGAGTCTTTTCTCTACTCTCACATTCAGTTCTGAACATACAAATGAACTCAAAGTCGCATTCTTTTTATTTTTACAATTTTCAATGTCTAGTATTCTGAAAAAGCAATAATAATTACAGGTTAGCATTCAATAGCTCCCAACTGTTCATTTCTATTGTTAATAAATGTTTTTCCTCATCAGCTCATCTCTATCTTTGAAATTGAGTATAAAATAAATAAAAAATAAATGTAACTTTGCCTTAGGCTGAAATATTGTACACACGTATAAATAGCGCTTATAAATAGAAAAATACAGTATCAGAATAATGGCTTCAATAGAGTTTGTGGACAAAGAGGCAGTACTCGATGATCAAAAAGGATCCGCAGTATCATCAAAATAAATTGCTAATAAACATTTGCCATTTACACACATAAAGCCCAAGTGTCATATTATTCCTATTATTGTCTTCATTGACTTTATGAAAGACGCCTTTTTCAATCCCAATCCCATTCTTGATTGTTATTGTTTCTGAGCTCTGATTAATAAAGACTAGAAATTGCAAAACAGGAAAGACATTCAGACAATACTCTAAAGTTTAATAAATAATAATGACTTAATATTATTGAAGGAAACTAAATAATAAAATATAATATCAATTCTTCAGATGAAGAAGTACTGAAAGAAGTGTTCGACCGACTGAACAATTTGAGAAACTGAAGTGTTTTCCGTCTTTTGAAAAGACGAATGTCGAGAGAAATTTCGTTTTAGGATAAAGCATATAAAGCATATTTTGTGTGCAATACTTTTTCAGTGAGATGGAAGAGATGATGCCTTTTTGCTTATAGCGGAAATCAATAGCGGAGAAAATATACTTTCTAGATATGAACAATTCAGTGCAGCGAATGAATGGTGAATTACACGCTTGATTTTATAACAAAGCAAAGGAGTTCAAGAGTGAGACTCACATACTCTGATAAATCAGTGATGACACCAAATGTGCTCCACTCATAAACTCAATATTTGTGTATAACTCACAGAAAGTTTATTTTTTCTTTCTTTATCATTATATCAAAATTTTCATAAGTTTTATAAATGAAAAACATTGATATA
Organism: Camisia spinifer; assembly: GCA_034694065.1. Classification (NCBI taxonomy): domain Eukaryota; kingdom Metazoa; phylum Arthropoda; class Arachnida; order Sarcoptiformes; family Camisiidae; genus Camisia; species Camisia spinifer. Next base: position 79,306 of record JAQFXV010000003.1, read on the forward strand.
AAATTATTATCTATTTGCTATCTAAACATTACTCAGTTGTATAAATTGTTTTCAGATAACAAAATGTTTTAATAATATGAAATTAGACATTATTACATGATTTGTTTTATTCATATAATAAAAATAAAGCTTTTCACAATTGAATGTTTGAGATTTTATTGCTCGTTTCAGACATAACAAGATTTAATAGTGATTTATAAAAATACTTTTATTGCCTTTTCAAAGGGGTTTCTTTTCTTATTCAAAAATTTTAATATTTGAATAATGAACAGATGAGCTGAGTTCTAGTCTAAATGTATTCAATTTAATGGATAGAATAGTAATAGAGTTATCATGAGCCACAAAAATTTAATTTATTCATTAATACACTTTTAAGTAAACATAATATAATCTAATTTTATGCTCAAATTGATTATAAAAGTTCAAAAAGAGCTTTAAGTTATTTATTATCAGAAGAACTGGTAAATTGTAAATATATATCACTGAAAGGCATGAAAGTGAAATATTTGATCAAATTTTTCAAATACATCATCAAATAGTTTTCATTGAAGGCTTACAAGTTTGATGAGATCCGCCCGTAATCGAATTTCAAGTTTAATCAAACTTCAACCATATTTAAGCAATAAATATAGCTTCAAATATATTGGAAATTAAACATTTAACTCTTGAAATTTATTTCAAACTATTTATTCGGCGAATAAAATGAAATTAAATAAAAATAATAACCAAATCAGTTGTTAGACGATCAGGGATTTAAAAAAAAATTATATTTTCAAAATATCTTAATCTATAACTAAGCACTTAAACAAATTAAAACGAACTGAGCTGACCACTGAGCTGAGCGCTAAATGCTCGAGTCCTGTGCTTCATAAGATGAGAAAGTTGTTTCAAACACTTTATTTGAGAGATCTGCAACTTTTGATTAATGGAAGTAATTTAATTTATAGATAATGACAACTAATATGAATTAAGTGTTGGGGAAATTCGAAAAGTGTTGAGAATTAACTGAATAATATAATACTAGTATAACTATCGTTATCAAAATCATAATTGATTTTAACTCACATTTACCTCAATCAGATTAGTCCACTCAAAAAGAGTACACTGATTACATACAATGATTCACTGATTCGTACAATTTGAAACCTAATCGATTATCAACGCTTGAAACAAAAAATTAATTTAATTTTCAAAACTAACTTAAAGGCTATTAATAAAGTTCTATCTCTTATACATTGATCAAAATTTCAAAAGATAAGAATTCAGAAAATTTGATGACAACATTATAAACTAAAAGTTAGTGAACTTTTTATTAAATATTTTCTCTGCTCATTTGGTTCAAAATAATTTTAATCAATAGGATTTTCTCAAACTTTCGTATTGATATATTCTTAGTTGTTTGAAAAAACATAATTATTGTACCTCTAATACAATCCATAAAAATAATGCTATGATTCTGATGAAATATAAAAATTGAAAGGCTCTACACTCTAGATCAGTATCATTGAGCAAAATGCTCGAGCTTTAGTTATCATTATGTAATCTCAATAGTTTTGCCTTAAATTTCAAGAGAGAAGAGTTAACAACATGTCTGAAATTAAGGCTGAATAGAGAAAGTTTGTGAAATATTGCTCTTTAGTTGTGGTTCAAGTTTCTCTCGCAACAGTCACTCACTTCTTGGTGATCGACATGATTGGGGAGAATAAGATTACTTAGTTGTTAGTAATATATACGCCAGACTCTAATATATGATCTCACTATGTGTGAGCCGGTGGGCAGCCATTCATGCACTGGTGAGGGGTTATAATAAAATAAACTAAAATGCATCAATTGCTTCAGCTGTGGATCAGTAATATCAACAATTTAGTGGCCATTTGATGGACAATATCAATATTATCACTAAAAGAATGACTACAATTTTCTCTAACAAGCACTCTATGCCTGTAATTAACAGCAGGAGTGAGATAAACAAAAAGGTCCTCAATTTTGGAAATGTTACCAAACTTTAACCGCAAATAAATAAACTTAACTCTCTTCTGAGAGTTTATTGAGTTATTTTTAGTAAATAACTGATTCTTTCTCTTATTCTCTCTTATTTTAGTTCTAATTATTTGATGAGCAATGAAAGTATAGCTCAAATTGTCACATAAACACAATCAACATAAACATCGTTGCGTTCTCTTTCAGTTGAGTTATGATAAAGGCCTTCGGCTTCCGTTAATCCCTCTCTGACTCAAAGGCATTTACGATTGATTCGAGCTTTTAGTAGCGATAGTCGCAAAGCAATACCAAAGACAAGTTAAATCTCATCTCCAATATCTTGAATGGTCGAAACAGAGCTAAGCAGTGGTATAATCCGCGGGCGGTTTTACTGTGGAGTGCCTTAACTTGAATGTATATAAAACTATATATAACTTAACTTCATTCAACACTAGAGGCTTAATTGTAAGGCTCAGAATTACTAACTATTCCCAAAATGAAAATACTCTCTCAGAAACAATCGACAAAATCATCAATTAAATTGCTTTACGAGACTTCTAGATCTGGTATCATAGATGTGGTGGACCTTCATTTACATATTATTGGTAAGCTTGTAAAAAAGCAGACCATTCCCTATTAGCATAACAACATAGACACAAGAAATTAAATTTAATCTAATTTTCTCGGATATAGACTTGATTTGAGGCAACAAATATTTTTATTCATTTGAATGTTTGATTATATGAAACCTTAAATTATAATCTATTTCCGTTTGACAATCGATAAAAGTAGTAAAAACTCTGAATAGAATAAATTGGTTGAAATGAGAAATAATCTAATATCAAGGCCTATATTATTAATAAAATTAATTACCATATGAACCAAAGCCCGAATGAATGACTAAACTCTTATGACTGGTATGACTATAAGTCCTGATGCATATTATTTAAAGTAATACTTATTTTGCATAATTTTGCAATATTTCAAGTGGTGTTCAGTTTATTCAATACCGCCAGCATTTCATGATAAAGCAAGCTTTAAATATGAATAATGGTCGTAATGATGGGCACTCACTATTCATAAATACTGATATCACTTTCATTGACAAAGTTATGCCATAAGAATTACCATTAACTATGATTGCAAAGTATTATATATTTTTTTAACAAGAAAGAAATAATAGACAAAGAGGAAAAATATAACTCTAAAGAGAGAAAAAACTTTTTCTCCGCTGATATGAGTTATAATATATAATTACTGTTTTGCTATTACTGATTGAAAAATATGATAGCATTGCCCAAAAATGATGGTTTTGACTTCATTTTTCGAGTTATAGGTTTTATCAGCAGAACAGAAACACCACAAAATACTCTCATTAAAGTGTGTGTATGTATGTGTGTCCCCTCGTTATCAGAAACGGAATCTCATCGGCGGTAATAATAATTGTATATTTAAGTTATGCTTCACTACATTTATTCACTTGTGGATAGCGATGCAGATGTGGATCTGTAAGAGGGGTATATTTGACATACATGTCAAATGATGACTAACTTTACAACTAATTTAAAAATATTAGTAGATATTTATTTATACCATTCCTAATCGTTAGCCACTTATTTAAAGTCATGGGAGAGAATCCAGCTTTATATAGAGGCCCAACTATTTGATTATGAATAATATACTTATTTCTAACAAAATGCTATTTATCAATATTTTATAATTAAATTTTTATTTAATTAATTTAATCCATTTATATTTTTATATTCATTGAATAAAATTTGAATATTTATACCAATATTATTTAATTAATTTCTAAGACTTGATATTTGTTTTTGAAGTTATTATAATTAGAATTTAATAAAGTTGTGAAATATGAAAATAATTTAAGACGAAGGGGTAATAGCTTCATAAGTTATTGTAAAAAAGGAGAAGCTCTCAAAGTTTGATAACAGGATAATTATTCAAAAAAAAATGAATTGAAAGAATTAAATTATGATTAAACACTTGTTGTTAATCACAGATAACAATAATAATTATAAATCAGTAGTAATTCAAGCGAAAAATCATTGATTAACGGACTAACAAATTATGTAATAAAATAACTTATTTATTACTTATGAATATTATCACAGTATTATAAAATTGAATTTAAATGTTTATAATAATGATTATTATTATTCAGCTTTAAATCTTTTATAGTGAGCATAAATCTTTCAATTAATGTTCAATGTTTTATGGGTTACTTCAAAGTGTTTTATCGTTCTGTTAAAGGGTAAGCAATAAATCTATTTACAACTTCTCTTCTTTGAATACCTGTATAATAAAGGTATTAATATTCAAATAATTCTCTCTGAAATTCAAGATGAAAATAAAATCTTGAAGAAATCTTAACTCTTACTAATAGTTAACCACTTCAATATCTATATTAAGGTCTAACAAGTTTAACAATTAGTCATTGCATAAAATTCTCATTAAACGTAATTAATTATTTGCAATTTTTAAATATCAAGAACTCAATTATTTCAAGATATGGTTATAAATTGCTTAATTCATTATTATTATTACAGCCAGTATTTATGTAATTCTGATAATTAGTATAATTACATAATTCTTAGAATAATTATAAGGATGATTCGACAAAACTAATTAATACTAAATCATTTAAATAATTGGTTCATCTTTTTAAGTGACTTGAACTTCATATTAAATATTCTTATTTAAAGTTAAGCAATGCATTATGGATAATATCCTTCAGGAAACCTATGTATTATGGATAATATCTAGTGATGTTTCGCTTCAATATTTTCATTTCGCAATATTTCGCTTTCTCTTTCTGAAAGCGAAACAACACTAGTTATCGATATATCTAATAAAATCAGATTCGAAGGAACCAAACCATTATTTAACAATAAATCAAAATTAAGTTCAAAATAATAGGAATGAAAGACTGAATGCGATCAATAACTCACTCAATATTATGATTCAAAATTTATATCATTCGATTTTAACCTAATCTAAAATTTAAAAAATACCAATTTAGTAATGAATATATAAAATTTAAATGATTATTTTTGATAAATATTGAAATAAAATATCCTTCTTTTAAACTAAATAAGCCTTAAAAAAGCAATAAATTTATGAATTATTATTTTGTTGATTAGAATTTGAACTGAAAACTTTCAAAGATTACAATGAGAATTAAGTCTTTCATCGCATAGATTTAGAAAGTAATTAACTGTTTTGTATGCACACCAGTCTCTTTAATGGCAGTATTTTTATCCAAAAAACTTATTTTTTAACAATATTAAAATATTAATTACTTCTATAACTCATTAATGATTAACTCCTGCTCAGAATAAATAATTGGCAGAATTAATTCAGCACTTATGTTAATTTACTCAGAAAAACATATACTAAAAACTTAAATTTTAAAATTTTTCTTCAGATTAACATTAATGGCGATAATTTTAGAATCATTTATAAGTATTTATAAGACTTTTTCATCAGATAAACAAAATTGGCATTTTTTGAAAAGACTTTAGACGTCTTTAAAGAATAGTTCATTATTCACTTAAATAGATTTTAATCAGATTGAAGTGAAGTTTGAAGTTTTTTATGATCAGAGATTAAGTTTTGTTTTAGAAGAGCTTCTTTCAAATTATTATTAATTATTATTTACTGATGTCATTTGCTCGACATCTGTAAAGTATAACATTTTGCAACATTAATAATGCTTTTTCGCAATCTAGACAAACATTAATAAAAATCAATGAGAAAAATATCTCAAGCATTTCAACAAAATTAAATCCTTAATCATTATATCAGATATGTTTTGTGTAAACATCGATATTAAGCCTATGACTCAAATTCCTTAAGTTTATGTCGTTTCTCATGAAAAGTTTTAAAATAAAAATAACAATATATGCCTAAAAGTATTATACACTAAATCTCAAGTTCAAACAAGAGGTCGAAATGTTTTAAATTTAATAAGTTTGTAACCATTTTTTCAACCATTATATAATGGCATGCGCTTAACATCACAAGTTTCTTAATTTCAGTCGCCTTAAGCTATTTTATAAGTGTTCTCTAATTTTAATTATATCTTGTAAGTCATCCTTCTCTCTCTCTCTCTCTCTCTCTCTCTCTCTCTCTCTCTCTCTCTCTCTCGCAGTGATATTAAAAGTCGCTAAATTTAAGAGACTTTCAACATATGATCTATTACTCAGAAACCCACAGCATTGAAATTCTTCAGCCGAAAAAGGCTAGACATAATTATCGTAATGAGTGTTTTGTTTGGTTTGACCGTATTTTTTCGTATCATTTCATATCAATGTCATCGTCAGTCATCTTAATCTTCATAGAAATGTATCGATTTCTTTCTTTTACTCTATGATGTCAGCAACTTATTACTGAAAAAATTATAAATTTAGTCTTTTTTTGCTTGAATTCCAGTCAACTCAAAGTTTTGAGAAAAACTTATTCCGATTTTTTTCTTTCATTCCCTCGAAATGATTACAGTTGTATTTTGTATAAATTAATTCACTACTGAAATTAGAGTCCATCAATCCTATGCTGAACATTTCCTCAATAATTACCGGAGCGGTTCATTTACATATTATCTTCTCTTTCTTGTTCATCACATTAAAGCATTAACCATATTATGTGCCTTTCCATTAAGGAAACAAAAGAGATGTGAAAATTTTCTGTTATCGTTTCGGAAGTTTGTTAGAAGAGTATATTTTGCATTTGGAATTGAAAACTATTCTATTCTTACTTGTTTCAATGCGAAGCTTTTAAAAGAATAATTACTTATCTATTTCTTAGAACTCAACTTTATCATAGACTGCAAAGTTATTTTTGCTCCAATTGAAAAGAAGTAACAACAGTGAAAAGTAATCAAATCAAATGCTTTTTGAGTTGTTTTTTCTTAATCAAAATATCAGAAACTTTATTGAAAGTTGAATTCGCACATATAATCAGACATAGCATCAAAAGATCTGCGATGAGATAATTTCCAGCGGGAAAAGATAATAATAAAGGCAAATATAAAAATTAAATCTAAAATGAAAGGAAAGAGTAAAAACAGTAAATTAGACACAACAACAAAACCTGCGGTGATTTTGATAGTTTCCGCAATTGGCGTCTAAAATAATAAATGAATTACTAGTATATATCTCACTCTTGTCTCTCATAAACTCTCTCAGTCTCTCTCCTCTCATATTTACTCTAATTCAATGTATTCAATGTTGAATCACGATGACTAAGAGGCAGTACAGCTCTATTGGTAGTTAAATTAAACATTATTACAAGCGGTAGAACAGCATCAGTAATATCATTACTGAATATATTGGTCATTGGCTTCAGTCATATATGGTTTTACTATTGGCTTTTAGTTTACATTCGCTTCAATGCTTTTCATAATGCATTGTACTCTCTATTTCTGTTGAGTAAAATAGTTTGACACACGGATGCAGAGGATGTTGGAATAGATGTGAATTGTGAACAGTGAACACAATCAACCTTAAAGATAGAGAGGAATATAAAGTGGAACCCTATTTGGTTGAAATTAAGTTAATGTATTTTTTTGGCTTTGTTTTTAGATTGCATTCATCTTCAGGATTGAGAATTTATTTACCAGAAAAGTTAAATTTGAAATCATTGAGCCTATTATTCTGGTATATAATACTTTATATTCATCCCTCGATTCTCTTTAAATAATAATATTATTATTAAATCTTGACTTTATTCAAAATGTTAAGATTTGATAATCTTATAATTAGTGGAAAAGATATTATTACTTTAATTAAATATTTTTAGGAGAGTGAGTGCTTAACTAATTATTTAAAGCCCTCGCAATTTTTTTTAATTATCTCTTCAATTAAAAAGTTTATGTTCGCGGCAATTAAAATCTTCTTAAAAAAATTCTTTCAAAAAGTAATTGCATCGGATTTTTGAGAATTTTTTCTGAATAATCTAAAATTATAAGTGATTTTAAAGTGATGATTATTTAGTAAATTAGGGCAATTGGGCTATAATAAAATGATAAAAGAGTAGATCTGCTTGAATGAGAACGGAGTGCATCCATCGAGGGATACACCAAATGGAAAATTGGGGGAAAAGAGCTTCACAACAAACACTCAAAATGACAGTGTTCTCCATTGGGATACAAGTATATGATGGCAAAAGTTGCAAATACGTGGAATCGAACTGATATAAAGGCAGATTCCGCTGATTCAGCTTAGAATCATATTCTCGTCAAGGGTGGACTCTTGGGACAATTGAGAGGGACTGAAGAGAGACCAAGTAAGAGACCAATGCCTTATTTGAAGCATTCGTATAATATTTAGTTCAAACTCTTCTTCAATAGTGAAACACATAATTGTGAATGTGTGCGGCTTTGATAACAATCCTTAGGAAACATATATTGGGTACTTATCAATGTATGGCAGATGATCACTGAGGGTAAGGCAATAACAAGATAAAAATGTCATAAACCATAACTAATAAGACAATGCGATTCATTGGTTGAAACCCTTTATATATTGCTATTTTTCGACTTATCTTCAGTTATGTTTTAGTGATAATAATTCAGTCACGTATTGGATAAGATGTATGTTATGGAACATATTGATGGTCCATAAAAAAAATATATGTTGCTATTTGTTTTTCAAAATTTTTTTATAGGAAACTGCGAAATTTGTTACGATAACTTGTTTTTAAAAATGTTAAACCTTTTGATCATTAAGATTTGATTTTGAATTATTTTTATTAAGTATTATTAGATGATTTTTCTGAAAATGCTCACGAATTTCAGGTGTGGTTTATGCACATATTCTGAATAAGTATCAAGAGAAGTATCAGTTTCAGTATTATATCTATTGTAAATTATTTTATAAAATTTTGTCAACATTATTAGCTTATATTTAAAATACTGTATTAAATGTTATTATCATTTTATGTTAAAATTGGGTCAATTCCTTGTTAGCAGTTTTTAAAACTGCTTTAATATTTATAAGGTTTCAATATTTGATAACATTTATTCAAAACTTTCCATCTTTAGTGAACAGCAAAAAATCATAATCCGGAGTTCATCAAAACAAATATGCATACATTGCTTAATAAGATAATAATAACGACGGTTTCTTTTACTTTAACACATGGATAGTATGCTCTAAGAACTAATCTTTGACTTGATTATGAAAGGGGAGAAAAAGAGTGGAGAGAGAGAGAGAGAGAGAGAGAGAGAGAGAGAGAGAGAGAGAGAGAGAGAGAGAGAGAGAAAGGAAAATAGATTATTCAGAAAAGAGAACAAAAAAGAACATACATTATAATGAATACAGTGTTGGGTTATTTTGAGTTATAACAGCATTGTTGCTAAGGCTAAGGCAAAAATTAGTGTTGTTATCAGGGAGTCAAAGGGAGTCTCCCGATTGTGTATAACTGCATGCGAACAGTTATTAACGTATGGCATAAATCACTGAATGACATGCAACATATTAAAAGGTGGATATATATATTGATGATAAAACGTGCATTACTGACATATCTACACATAAACTGCCGCAGGAGAAAGAGAGAAAAGATGGCAAATTTATTATAACACACTTTGTGTTACAGTATAAAAGTATTGAGACTAAAGTTATTAAACATATCAAATAAGTATACTTTTCCATATATGAAGTATATTTTGGTATAAAATAGTCATTTATGCCCCACCCGTTCGCTGATGCAAATGACGGAACACTTCCTGCCAGAGATTCGGCTAATGGGTCTCAACTTGTAACTTATTTGCCTTATCACCTGCCTTTAGGTAATACCATTTGTTATGATATTCACAATCATATATTTTGCAACACAATGAAAGTTTTGTCTCTTTTACTCATATTTATCTGAAGAAAAAATCAATAAATTTTCTAACCAAAGAAAGAATTCGCTAAATATTTCAAAATTGTTAGAGATTACAGTATAATCAGATGCAATGAAATAGCATTTATTATGTGTTTCAATTCCTCGATTCTATATTAAATCCCAGATTATTAAAAGAAATTTTGGCATTGAAAACATTCACTTTAATTATAGAAATGACATCAAATATATTTAATATTTCAATCCTTAAAACTTTATAATGATAATCATATTTTTAATTAGTCTATTTTTATCTATTTTTGATTGCTTTCAAACAGACGGAACAGAAACAATTTGTGAATTACATTTCAAAGCAATAAAGCTATGAATTCTCCTTTCAAAACAAAAAATAGACCTGAAAACGGTGTTTGGATGCATGCGTTTCAGATCGATTCAGAGCTCATTACGGGCTCAAAATGGAAAACTTGGACGCGAATTAATGTCATACAAATACAGAATCTCTCTCTCTCTCTCTCTCTCTCTCTCTCTCTCTCTCTCTCTCTCTCTCTCTCTCTCTCTCTCTCTCTCTCCGCCTTTTATGTCTCAAACAACAATCCTTTTCCAACAATCGTAACTATTATTCAACAATACTATGCAATAAATACAGGTAACTTATGATACGATTCGCTTCAGTATCGTTTTTAAAGTCATAAAATCATTGAAATATAACCAAAAATTGCACAAATAATATGTCTATAATTTTCTATTTCACATTGAAAATTATTTCCTTTAAAAAGTGATTTGATGTGTAATGCATGAATCGCCAGGAAATTCAAAAGGATAATGCTTTGCCATCTAATTGCATAATTACATCAATTATAGTATGGCTTATTTATGCATTTTATGCTGCATTAGCTGTACGTTAACTTAGTTTACGGCGAATAAATGTGTGGATTGAACAGAGTGAATAAAAGTGTGTTTAGCGATAAAAGAGAGAAATATATCTAACAATACTGGGAAAGGAGTCATTATTGGTCAAAGTCATTAATGGCAGTTTTGGTGGCTCACAATTTTCTATGGAGTTAACTCTCATTCCTCATTCTCTCTCCCCCTCTAAAAATAACAATTTTCAGTCGTCGACTTGAATGCCTTCTATGGTTAAATACACACTTCCTTCTGGTAGGAGAGCATAATGTTTCATGAATTCAAGCGGAAAAGAAAACCGTTTGAAAGATCCAAATGAACGGCATTTACAATATGGCTCGACTCAAAATCAAGCTCTCTCTTAGAATTTACTGTATAATAAAAATCAGGGCTCGAAAGAGTAATTTTTGTTGACTCCAGTTCTTAATGACTCTCGAAAGAGACAAACTCTGATGAACTTCATTTACTATCAACAATCAAGTCTTAAGCGTCATTCAACCCCTTTTGATTGAAAAGGACATTATGTTTGAGAGACTTCATACTGATTTGCCTTAAACTAAACTTTAATTTAAAATTACTTTTAATCTGCAATAAACTTGAATTTCATGCTTAAATTCTTTAAAAGAATCTCAAAAAGTAGTTAAAATGAATTTTCGATCAATTTATTGAGCAAAAGATGCGCAAAGAATTTTTACATAAAATAAAGCTCCAGAATCAGCAAAATGTGAAATAGACTAATGCGAGACTAATTTCAGTCTTGAGTCCACCCAAACTTGGCTTTATATTGATATAAATAAATATCACAAAACCCACAGAGAGTGAGCCGAACCCAAAGACCAAAACAAGATACCCTTATATACAATATATAGGGACTGGTCTGAAGTAAAGCCCGCATCAATTTCTCAATCACACTTTCAGGCTGTGATTAATTGTTAGCCTTTTCCATGTTATAAATATCCCTTCATAAGGTCTCATGTAGAGAATTACTCACAACAGACCAGAAGTTTCTACAATTCTTTCGTTAAAGGTTTCACTGGTAGAGTTTGGCGTTGCTATTAATATAATCGATTCGCTTCAGTAAGTCTACCATCTCTTCCAACATATTAAAGTTGGTTCAAAGACTTTAATACATATATAGTATTAAGAATTACGTTTATGACAAAAATTCAGACGAGCGGTCATTCTCTACAGTCCGTACTGAACCCAATGCTACTCATAATCTATTAGGAATGAAATGAAAGTTATGAACCAATAGTTGATGATAAATCATGAGGAATACAATAATCAAAAGGATTTTTTGCTCACTAAATGATCATTTATTGTGCAGCCATTATGAGTCACAATAAGTAAAAGCTTTATTAAAAATAAAACTATAATTCATTTGATCTTTTGCTATATAACTATATATTAGTGACAGTCATCGATATTCGATATCACAATCAAAATAGATATTTCACCACATAATAAGAGGATTAGTGATAATAGTCTGACTCTATCCCTAAGCTTTGAGCTTGAGTTCACACCTTTAATGAAATCTTCTCAAAGTTTTCAAACTTAAGGGACTGTGAGTTGATGTCCAGACTCGATCCAGTCATATATTTTTTATCTCAGATACCTTAACAAATGTTGATTATTTGAAAAAAAATTACAATAAAGAAAATGCATGAATGCCATAAATTAAGTTTAAGCTCGAGCTCAATAAACTGGTTCGATATGGAAGTGTAACTCATGCTTAATATGAGCTCAAACTCAACTGATCCTATCTTTAGTGATTAGTATCGATATAAATATAATGATTTTTCTACTCTTCAACTCATTGCCAATTCTGATCTAAATGTAAGTCAGGTTTATGTTAGTCATCGAACCGAATCAAATTCACGTCTGAAAAAAGTTTCTATATATATACTTATATAACGTTGTAATAATATCGAATACTGAAAGGTTAGTATAAGTTTATGGCTATCTGTGTCTAATATCAGTTCCATCTAATATTACGGACTATTAAACTCATTGCGAATTCCAACTGTGCCCAGCGATCAAAATATATTACACAAACTAATGGTAACGGTGGAGGCAAACTTTTTTTAACCATCGAATAATCATTCACGCCTTACTTTAATTTCAGTGGGACTTCAGTGACTCTCTCAAGTGTAAAAATAGTTATAAAAAATCTTTTATAACTAGAAACTGGAGGAAGAAATATATGTTCTATAATAAATTTTCGGTATATTTCACTTCAAAAATAAAATGCGATAAATACAGTCTATAATCGATAAATGTTTATGAATTATAGTGAGATTGAACTGAAAATATGGTAAGAGTTTCTTTTATTCTGAAGCTTTTGCAAATATATTGAATTAAAAAATTTGAATGAATATTAATCAAAACTGAAAAATTAGAAGAAAGTTCTTTTACTTAATTTTCTGTAGTCATCAAATTTAATGAAGAAATTTTGAATAACTTGATTATACTATAGAAAAATTATGCAATAAAGTTGATTCATTCTAATAATTTATATTTTAATAAAGTTTCCATACATTATGTAAATGAGAGTAGTTTGTAATGGAATGCATCGCAAAGTTATAAAACGGAGCATTAGTTTGAGTGCAGGCAAAACCGATCAAATTGAAGAATTTTTGATCCCTTCAATCGTGATTAGAAAAAATAGAAGAGAAGAGTACACCAACTGTTGCAATAATTTTACGGTTGAGGCCAAAACCGATTTTACGGACCGTTGCCATCGAAATCCATCAGTTTTACACATTTCTCAATGTGTTTGGGGCTCTATATTGGGGGCATTTATATTACTAAGCGATTCGCATCTATTTCTCAACCCCTGTAATGCTTGCATTCATTCAAGCATGTGGTCTATGCAGCCAAAGCCAACACATAAACTGGTAAAACTCTAGCATAAACGTATCAAAACACTTTCATTCCTCTTTCAGAATCTCAGTGAATCAGCAATACTAATAAATCTTATACAAGAAAGTCTTGTACGAGAGATTTTTATACACAAGATCTTCATCATCAGTGATTGGCATTAAAAGAAAAATACGCCCAACTAATGCTTATACTAGTGATCAGACTGAAACTGACCCTTCATTCTCATAAAAGACTCAAAAAAAATTTATCTGAAAAAAGGAGTCTTATTTATTGAGTAGAAATGAATGGTAGCGAAGAATAAAGAGAAATAGATTGAAGAGAAGTTTGAGCACCATTTGAGCGATTCCTTTGTCCGAATCTGAGTGCATTGCCTTTAATTTCATTGGTATTGTGAAGAAACAACATTTTTTACTTAAGCCTATCTCATAAAACTTGTTACTCAAAACTTTCATTTGACTCGTATTTCCCAATATTTCAGTTTAGATTAATTACAACATATTTACTTGAAATTTGATGATAACATATATTTAGAGAACAAGAATTTTATCCTAAAATTACAACTAAATCTAGATAAGAATCGCTGAAGAAATTTTTTTGTAGCATAATTTAGCGATAAATAAAACTGTAATTTATGTTAATATACTTATCTTAATTGAAGTTTTTATTAGAACATCAAAAAGTTTCAATTTTATTATACGAATAAGTTATTTGTAAGGCAGAGATTGTTTTGCAAGTATTCAACCAAATCCAATATATTTTAAACAAAATAATCATTTTAGGATTGAAATTCTAAGCTTTATTGGTTTCAAATGCTAATATAAAATTAACTTATTAAATATTATTATTCTGGTTTATTAGTTATATCTGAGTCCAATGCCTTTTTAAATATCAAGTTTTCAAAGTTCAAGTTTCATTATTTAAAGTTTAGAGTTAAGATAGAGTTAAAGTTAAATTAATTTTAAACTCAAAAAATATTTGTTATTTTCAGCTTAGAATAATATTTCTGAAAAAAGAGGAAAAGTTCAGAATATTTTCAGAAGAAAATATGCAATTTTCTAAAATAATTCTTAATTTAAACTCAATATGACATTCAACTCAATTGACTCTATTAAATGAATATCAATCTAATTATTCGCGACATAGTTTAAGCTCCAATTGCTTTGATTCAAAATTAATACAATCCCTATAAATTTGAATTTCGTTTTCACAAATTTCGAGTCACAAATTTGTTGAATATTCTTCAAGATAAAATTAGATTTTTTATAATGGTCTGTCTCTGTATGATTTCTTCTTAGAAAAATATCTCATCGCTAAACATAAGGTTTAAATATTTTTCTATTTTTTGTTGTTACTGAAGTGAACCAAAAAAGTGAGAAAACAAAATGAGGTTTAACTCGTAAGTTACTAACTTATATTGAAGTAGATCTTGAAATAACAGACTGGGAAAGCATTGTAAAAAAGCTAACCGTAATCTGAATTTATTTTCAACATCAGAGCTTTTCATTGAAAGTGATGAGTATTAGACTTGAAAAAGAGTAAGAAAAAAGAAAAAAAAATCCAAAGAATGTACTGCACTGAACTCGAAACGAAAAAAGGAGAATTTAATTCTCTGCCACTGTTCTCTCAATTTCATTTAAGCATAAGTTTATGTGTGACACCATCGATGACTATGAGTTTGGGAGAAACGAAAGTCGAGTAATAATACAAAAGCTTTATAATATAGTATAGTATATATTGGTGGGCCTTAATCACAACGGATCAAAGTCTATGAGACATTCAATGGGAATGACAATCATGACTATGAATGTATGCATTGAAGAGGAGGTGATGGGAGGCTCAAGAGATGGGGGGTATAGAAGGATCTCATATAAACTGACTCATTGCTGTCGAACTGATCAACACCAGGAATGATGTGTTGTAGAAAAAGGGCAATAAAAGGCCAAAACAGCAAATAGTCTATTGAGTAACGTCTGTTTCTCTCCTTCATCTAAATGTAAGCCAAGTGTGATTCAACATTGCAGACAATCGCTGTTATCGCAGGGGAACTATAGAGAGGCCACCTTTTCTTCCTAATACTGCTATCACTAGTAAAAGCACACATTCTTGAAATGAGTTTGAAATGATTTCATTGATTTAATGGCACTCTTGCGGAGCTTTTTCTAATAGCGTCGGAAATTTTTCTTCTCCATTATTAATCTCTAGCAATGTTCCCAAATATAGAGTTTTTGATTGTGAAAAAAACTTGTGTTGAACTTCATCGCATTTTTCTTATATCTCTTTGTTTTTTATTTTTCTACTTCAGCAAAGAAAAGAAAAATTTTATTTGTTCTCTGTTTTCAATAAGTTTTTTTTCATTAGTCTATTGCGAGCTAACACTAACACTTTATAAGTAAGCATCAAAAGTTTCACTGAATATCGAGGATAATAAAACAAAATTTAAGCCCATCTGTAATATATGACATTCGGTGGCAATGATTCAAAATTCTTGATACTTATGGGGATAAAAGTTAGCCATTAGTTCATTGAACGATATATTTTTCTATGGTATAAAAGCAACATATCTTGTGAGAGCCAAATCAAGTCTAAAAAGTTAACAAATAAAGAGAATTTCAGAAAAAGTTTGATATTCGAGGGAAGAGTTTTTTATATGAAAAAAAGAAAGGAAAATATGGCAATTGATGCGCAACATAAATAGAAATATATAACAAAGCCTAAGCGTATGTCATAAGTGAGTTTGAGTGAGACGACTGTCTATATGAAACTGATGTGAATGCGTGGCATCAATCAATTCTATCATATATTGGATTCTATGCTTTTGAAGAATATATTTCCCAAACTTATATCCACTTAAGTGACTGTTATAATTACATCTACAATTCCAATGAAGGTTACCCTAATATAAGCTACAATATCAAGTCAAAAGGGAGTCCAATGTAGAGAAGTTTCTTCAATTTAGTGGCGTATTATCGAGAATAAAGTATATTTACATGTCATTCATCTTCAGCTACTTTATAAGGCTATGGCATAAATTTATTTGCAAAAACATCTTCAGCACTACTTTTATTTCATAATCGGTATCCAAATAAGTAACTGCAAAAAACGAATGATAGATTAAGAGTAACGCCACTGTTTGAAAGTCCCAAGTGGTACACATCGGGAATGTCAAGCAATGAATACATGATTCTCAAAACTGATACAACCAGTGATGTACGATTCGTAAGAACATAACATAAGTTATTCCGCGCACTCTTTCGCCATTCTCTACACTTGTTTCTATCTTATGCCAAATTTTTTGTCGGTATGGATTCGCTTCGAGCGTAATATACGGAATGGGCAGCAGAGAGATGAACATCACTAAGGTTGAGATATTTATGGATTTGGCCCTAAAGCGCGTTCTGATGGATCTAAATGTATATTTGGTCTGTTTCTCTTCGTTTCGTTTGATTAGGAATTCAGTGCGAGGGGAAAGTGAATAAGTTTGGTATGAGTCGGGAGAGAGTCTACTCTATGAATGATTGTATAAACGCAAAGATCTGTTGAGTAACCCATGAAGTCTGCAAACAGACCGAATCCACCGAAATCACAAATTTTTGTCACTTATAATCTTTTTTGCGCTGTTGTTATGAGGAAAGAATATTATAACAAATGAATAGCGACTTAAGTCTATTATGTGAGTCTCTCTTTAATAAAAATTGTTTGACTGATCAGAAAATTGCTTAAACAAACCGTGAAAAGAGAAATAGTATAAAGAATTCTCAGAATTCTATGTTTTAATATAATAAAAATTCATTACAAAATTTGAATATAAATTATGATTTCCTTTATTCTAATTAAAATTCAATTTTTTCATTCAAAAGTTTTTTGATTAATAGATTTTAAAGAAATCGATTTTACATTAATTTAAACTTTTCCCGAATCAATAAATATAGATTAACCTCAATGTCAATGAAATAGGAGTGCAATGTTTTCTAAAAATATTATACCAATTGTTTATCATTTATTACCATTCTATAAGAGCAGATGCAATTCAGACAAAAACTTTTGCTTCATCTGTTCTGATGTCTAACTAGTAAACAATTTCCTCAATACTGTTATTTCTATATATATAACCTTTTGATTGATTTTAGAGAAAATAAACCAAACGAATAGAAGTAGAGTTTATACAACATATTGAATTTACTGCATTACATACATATCCACACTATTATATAAATAGTAGTTTGTATGGTATGGCCTCAGCTGGACTGTACAATGATAGAGCTTAAGGCCATATAACCCGCCACATCAAAGGATATTATGATATTATATATATATAAAACGGACCTGTGATGCATGTGATACATGTAGAGGTAACTCTATTAGATCTTTTCAAATAGTCCATTAGTTTTAAAGAATGAAAAAATAGTGAGATAAACAGTGCGATAGAAAACCGATTCAACGGTTGGCCCCTGAGGTCTATTTTCGACAATAGTCGCTTCAAAGCTCGTAAAATGTTTTGAGTTAAGATTGTATAACACTATAAAAGTCTAGTATAAAGTATTAAACTTCTACTCACAGGCGGTTCTAATGTCATTTCAGAGCTAGTTTTATATATATTTTTGCTTTTGCTTCGTCTCTCAATTCTCATAAACTTTTTCCTACATAACTATCATTCTTAGGCATCCAAATTCCTGAAAAAGACAATAAATAAAAGCGAGCTTTAGGGGCAAAACACACACATACATACACATAAAGAGAGACACAATAGAACGAAAGTCTCCTTTTTGAGAATGAGATTATTAAGTGAGACCAAACCCTAATTTAAATAAATTGGATTAATTTAATGTTACAAATTAGCGGAAATATTGAAGGGATGTATAATGTGATGAAAACAGTGAATTTAGCCAATATTGACTTCAAGTGATGCGAAAAATTGCAGCAAAGAATTCAAACAATTTACTGATGAGTATAGTTTAATAATAATAGTGAAAGTGCGCTAATGTATTAGTAATGATTGTGCTTTCATATTGTGTAACAAAAAGTTAACTCAGCTTCACTCTAATTGGCACGTATTCTTTTGATTCCCAATTTTCAACAGCTTTTAATACTTAATACTTCAAAAGCCTTCTTGAAATTTTTGTTCTTCATAACAAGCGTCAAAATAGGATAGAAAAGGATAAAGCATTTTGCGTCATGAATTCATAATGCTCTCCACACATATTTAGGTATTAATGAATCATACGGTCAACTATCGATTTAATCGACATCAAATTTTTGTCTTTTAACTTGATTTGGGTTCTGGTCACGAATCTGATTAAAAGTTTATCTTGTTTTCAATATTAAACTTATTTGAACTGCAATTAAAATTGAACACAAACTGATGAGTTTAGATATAAGTTTATGTGAATAAAATATAAATAATCTTTTATTTCAAGAGTTTTTGGGTTATATTATATTTTATCAAATTAGATGCTCTTATGATTAATCTTATCAAATAAGTGATTGCATTATCGAAAGGATGTGCAAATACTTTGACGAAGGAATAGAAGATTAGTAAAAGCATTATTGCATATTCGGTGGTATAACACATCCGTTCATATAACTAAAGATAGAGATAAAATGTAATGCATAGACACTATTAGAAGTCCCCTTTCATTACTCATACAAGTGATGGAAAATTAGCATAGGATAGAAGCAAACAAAAGGCAATAAAGTTAATCCGATGGAAGCGCTCACATAAACACAACTCAGTTTACTTTGAATGAGAAAATTGCATATTTAATTGGCTCAAAACCGATATTTGACATGAATGGGAGGAAAAACTAACACATAAATTGTGCTTTTATTCTTTACTTTATGCTATTTCGTTGAGGAGTAATTAGTTCGATGGCTCAAAACTACCAGAATTGAGAGAAAGTATAAAAGTCTAATTTCTATTTGTAGTCAATGAAAACTCATAACTTCTTCGTCTTCTTTTGAGCCCAAAGATTTTGAGGGAAAAGAATAGGGAAATAAATAAACGACATAAAAAAGAGAAGAAAGTTTGGATAAATTGTTTGTGCTTTTGTGATGTAATGCTATTTGAAATGCACTAAAGTTAATAACGCTTATTGGGAAAAGAGGACTAACAGTTTTTGTTATATTAAGCTTCACTAGTAGTATATATTATTATAGTTTTATTATGCTTCACAACAAACAGTTACCAATCGGTAGGAATTGGATTGAGTTAACGCCAAACTTATTCCTTGTAATAATACTGCCGGAAAATAAAGTTATAAACACCAAATACAGTCTACAAATAGCAATAAAAGCATCATTTGTTTCTGGTATGCCTTTCGCTAATTAGGATTTTCTTTATTTATTTACAATCATAATTTGCAGTCTTGTTTTGTTTCACTCAAGAGTCAGGTTATGCTCACAGGAAAGTAATATAACTTTTTACAAACTTGAATGATGTGACGTTTTGAGTACATCTCTGATCAGTAATTGATTACAGATTCAAAACAAATGCATCATATTTTAAAGTAATCAAAGTTTCATAAGCATTCTCTTATAGAGCTCTGAGAAACTCAGTCACAGCAGGTTTTAATTTATTAAATCATGCTTTGATTTATAATGACTTCTAAATGGTGGCAATCTTTTAACAGTTTACGATTGTTGCAAAAACTAATTCAATAAATTCTTCAAACATTCATAAACTCAGCTCTGTTTCAAATAATGATTTACTAGTTTTCCTTATAATAATTGTTAGCTCTGAATCATTATTTAAATAATTTTTTCTTCTCTTAAATCAGTGCTGAATAGAAGAGTTATTTTAATGAACAATTTATCAATAAAAGACTCTGAATGGGGTCAAAATATCTAATGAAAGAAACTTAAAACCAATTATTAAACCTTTTTATGAGCAAAATTTCAAAGAGAATGAGTCTTCAAAAATATCTATTCAATAAAAAATTGAGCTCAGGCTTGAATAATATATAAATTTATTCAGTTTATAACTATAAAACCTGTCACAATAATTCATATTATAATAGATTAAGATTTGATAAGTTTAGAGAGATTTTAGCGTTTATTTCCTGTGCTTAAAAAAAATTAAACTCAAATTTAAATCTAATTAAGTCTTATTTTCATTATTCTTCAACACGTTTATGAAATTGTGTTTATTGAATACGATTGAGAGTTCAACCAATTAATTACGCATTTAATAATTTAACTCAATTTATTGAACGCTATACAGAAAACACAATATCAAAATCAAATTATATTTGGCTTCTATTGCAATAAATGTGTCTTCAAGTAAGTCATTGCAGACATCGATCAGTTATAACACGATTTAAGTCTCGTATATCAGTGTGTGTATCATCACAACGATCACAACAAGAGAGAAATGACAAGAAAATATTAGCGTTGTGTCATTGCTTTCAACAAATAAAGAGTGTATTTATGCTTACATAGCATATCATGAAGAACTAGAATAGAGTTGAAGAGAGTAAGTGAAGGATAGAATGAAATGAAAGGTTTGGTAAAAGGTATGGCTCAGCACAAGCTTCAGGAATACTATTGAAACAGTGGAATCAAATAAACAGCAATAGTATTACATCTAATAAAATGCGATGCAGTGCTGGCTTTGTCTCTCTCTATCACTTAATAGCTTTCTCTCCTGTTCGCAAATTTCTTCTCCTGCGTTCTGATGAGTATTGAGAGTCTCTGTACAGTATTTTATATAAGGAGACGACAGAAGATGATGGCAATGGCAGTCAGATCTTGAGGGAAATTTTGTTATTCGTATTGGCGAAGAGCCAAAGCTAACCAACCATTACTGACTGCATGAAAAGCTCTAATTTCTAGTTTCCCGATAGGAAATGAAAGGTCGACTGAACACGCGAACAAATCTCAAAACTAAAATACTGTTTAAAGTGAAAAGAGAGAAATGCATAGATCTCCAGAACGTCACACATTTTCTAGTTTCATATCAAAGCTGGGAATCGCGATCTGATATTAACAGAAAGTTGTGCTTTTAAACAATTTAAGCTTTAAAAGTGATACAATTTATATATTAAATATCAATATTATATTCACGATTGTGAACGGCTGAACACGTCTCACTTCCGCCCCATCTTTCACAACAAACTGTGCAACTCTTGTGATTTAGTGCTCATTCACTTGAATAGAATGAACGCATGCAAAGACTATTTTACGTGATTACATACTATTAACTAATTACTAATTATAACTTTCAAAACAATAATCGCATTGCACTATAAGATAATGAACTTTTCTATACTGTTTACGCCACATGTCATACAATTTATATTACATTTAAAACTTGATGACATTTATTTTTAAACTTTTTTAATTTAAAAGTTAATCAAATATTGATCAAAAATATGAATTATGTATTAATATATTTTTGTCTAAAGTTCTGAAATTTAATTATAGAATGTGTTGAACATTGATTTAATTAAATTAGTATTTCATTACATACTATGATTTTTTGTCACTTTTAACTTGTTTTTTAACGCTTTGTTTCAACTTTTTTACTTTAGGTTTTTTCTGTTTCAATTTTTTCTTTTTATTTCTATTCTTTTGCATCTTTCGCCTTAATTTTGTTTTTCTAACACTAGAAATACGTTTTTTATCACTTGAACTCTGGTTTTGGTCGTCTGTAATTTCATTCTTCGGCTCTTCATTATTGTCACTTGAATTTTGCTGTTCAATGATTTTAGTGTTTGTTTCGACATCAGATTCTGTAAATATATATCGTTATTAAGAATAATAAAAGTCACGTCACATTCATTACTGAATGAAACACAGCATCAAGTTTTCAGTTAAAGCAATTCTAATGCAGAGCACATTCGAATCACAAGTCGTGAGTCAAATCATTAATTAAAAGCATTTACAAAACTTCTACTGAAGGAAAACTAAATCGAAAAGTCTTGAACTGCTCACAAAACTTAAGAGAAATGTCGGCACAAAAGACACTCCAAACAGAAAATATAATAGAAAAAAGAGAAAACGAAAGCATTTCTAACTTACTATCAGTGCTGTGACTGTTGGGAATACTATTAGAAAACTTTTTCAATTTGGCCACAAAGAAGCCATCGGTGTTATGCGAATGCGGATAAAATCTTCGCGTCATTTTCAACGTCGGATGAAATCTATGCTCTCTATAACTATTTGACAAATAATGAGTTCAAAGATTGAATCAAATTAGAAAAACATAACAGTGAAAAAATTGTATGTAAAATGTTTTAAAAGTTTATAAAGTAATGCAAATTATTTTCTATTTTGTTTTGTTGGGAAACCAAAAAAACAAAATGTTATATTGATTTCGTGGTTAAAATATCATTTACTTTGTAAAGCCTTCTCTACCAAAATCAATGCCAGTCGGGGCGAGTTTTACGTTTCTTTTCTTCAATGCGTAATCAATAACCCATTCATTTTCCTCTACCTAAAAGTTCACATACAATAGATTTATAAGACAAATATAAGGATCAAACAAAAAGAAAATTACTGAAAGGATATGTGGAAAACATTAACAAATATATAATACGAAAGATAGAAAAACATAAGAGTCAGTACCAAAACAGAACACGTCGAGTAAACAAGATATCCACCACTTTTGGAGTTGGCGTCCAAGCAATCAATAGCCGCCAAAATTAACTCTTTCTGCAAATGACTGCAACGCTGAATATCGATAGATTCCTATATATAGAGAAAATTAATTAAAATCAATATCAAGATCATTAATAATACATTCTTTAGAGTATTAAACATTCTATTGAGTTATGTTAGCTCTTGAACAACACAAAAGAGTTCAAAAGACTATTAATTTGAAACCAATATCTATTATAAAATTTGTGAAAAGGGAGAAAAGATATCAAATTATATATAATTATGCGGCAGAAAAAGTGTCACATTTGAGAAATTAATTCAAGAAAAATAAATTATTTGACTTAAAGCTAAAGCAGTGAACTGTGAAGTGGGAGAAAAAGTTTAAATTAATTAATTAAAAAAATGACATACTTTACTAGACTTAACGATAGGATCTTTAGCAATAACACCGGTTCCACTACAGGGCGCGTCACATAAAACTCTATCAAAACCAGTCATAACTTTAGGGAATAGTCTTCCGTCATAAGTACTGACAACAGTATTAATGACTCCGAGCCTATGCAAATTACCGACAATTGCTTTACACCGATCTTTATTTGCGTCATTAGCGAAAAGAGTTCCGGTATTTTTCATAAGAGCCGCGATATGTGTAGTCTTTCCACCCGGGGCTGCGCACAAGTCCAGTATTTTTTCATTTTCCTGCGGCGCTAATGCCATGACTGGCAACAGAGAAGCCGCCCCCTGAAGCATATAATGGCCCGCTAGATACTCAGGAGTGGCCCCAATCGGCACCTGTGAGTCATATACTATTAAACCAACTTTTGACCATTTGGCAAACGGGTCAACATTTACTCCATTATTGATCAACGCTTGAGCCAAATCTCTTCGACGGGTCTTAAGTGTATTCGTTCGTAAAGTTATTGGTCTCTGAACTTCACTCGATTCGAGAAACTCTTTTAATTCTTCGACATTAAATAAGTTCATCAGTTTTTCCATTAAAAATTCGTTATAATTATAATAAGAACATAAGTCTTCTTTTAAAATGTTTAAGTATTCGGTTCGCGACCGATCTTTTTCACGCCTCGATTTGAAGTCTCCCAAAACGAAAATGACATCAGATATGCGTTGTTTTATTATTGAAAGATCCGGAGGAAGTCGACTATCGATTCCCAATTCAACGATATCTGATATTTTCACATCATCTCCATCTGTAACGTTTGTCTCAATCATATCTTCATTTTCATCCTCTTCTTCTTCAATACTTTCATTTTTATCATTAGATTTTCTAATCGTCGCCTGTTTTAAACATTATAATTATTAAAAATAATGAAATCAAGTGATAAATAGATATTAAACTTGAATTTTTGATTACTTTGAGTCTCATATTTCTACTTTATTTTAAAATAAACATAAAATTCATAAAAAAAATTCTAATATAAAATCTAAACAAAAGTGAAATCTCAATAAAATTAAAGCGAAATATGAATTGAATATAATTATTAATATAAATATAAATTGAAGCAAAAATACCTCTTTATCATTATATTGATTGTCATCACTATTATCTTCTTCTTTATCAATCCATTCATCGTCTAAATCATCAATCGATTCATTTAATTCCTCCACTTCTTTATTGCCATCATTTTCTTCATCAGAACTCAACTTATTATCCAATTCATTATTATCTAATTCTTCAGAAAACTTGACTTTTTTCTGCTTTAAATCATTTTCTGATTTCTGAATCTTTTTCCTATCATTTAGTAAATAAAATATAGAATTAGACAAAAAATTTAAAACAATTTGAAATGAAAATAAACCTCTTTTTCGATCGTTTTTGTGAATCATTGTTTCCATTAGTGGTTAAACTTTTAAAGACGGGATCCTTTTGTTTTTTAGTCTTCCTTCCGGGCCCTTTCTTTTGCTTCACATCGTATTTAGCTTTTCGTCCCATTTATTAAAATTAAATTAAACTTAAAATTTAATAATAAACAGCATTTAAATGTCCACTAAAAACATGTGAGTTTTGTTTGAGCGCAACGAAAGTGCGTCTCGACTCTCATTGGCTCGCATTTGGTTTTGGTATTTGAAGCGCAAAATTCAAATTATATTTTTCAGTAACTTTTTGTAACTTTAGTTTTCAACATTTTTTAGTCAATAAATAAGTTTTAATAAATAATTCAATTTTTTAGTAGTAATAAAGCTATCATTTTATAACAATCCTTTCGTGTGGTTAATGAAAAAATATTGATTAAAAACAAAGACATTTTAATTATATATTGAATGCTTGGTTGTAATGATCGTTAATTATTAAACAATTACTAAAGTTGAGGTCAAACGTGTAAAGTTGAGTACTGGTCAAGAACACAATTCACATATTTTCAATCATAAGATCAACTTTTAATCAGTGAAAGATTTTATTTGTGCGACGAATTGCTTATTGTTCACGTCAAGTATAATCATTCATATTATTTATTGTTCTGAACAATTTGTTCATAAATCTCAAGTGTTTGTATCATTTGATTAATTGTAATATTTTTTATAAGTTGTATTTGAAAGTCTTCGCAATGAATTCTGTGGATTCTT